>BDJD01001319.1:139137-171724 GCA_002564525.1 Rosa multiflora
TCTCTATTTTAGCTAATTTTGAATTTATATTATTTTTTAAATGAATATTAAATAGTAAATGTATTTATAAATTATATAAAATAACTTAAAATGAATGTTTTAAATTATAGAGAGTCTCACCTCGCTCTTTATATTTAAGAGCGAGATAGCTAAAAGTTATAATAAAGAGCCACTTAAGAGTATGGTGCAACTATTAAAATAGATAAAAAGCTAAACATGCTCTCCAAAATAGCTAAGGAGCCAAAATAGAGAGTCTGCTAAAGATGCTCAGTGACTCTCTACTTTTACTTTTAGTTATCTCATTTCTAAATATAGAGAGCGACATGAGGCTCTCTATTATTTTTGTTAATTTAAAACATTCCTTTTAAGTCATTCTATGTAATTTATATAAACATAAAAACTATTTTTTCTTCATTCAATAAATAATATAAATTCAAATCTAGCTAAAATAGAGACAAACTGAATCAAACGTATTTCTAAAGTGGCTACCTAAAATGACTTTTTACTTATTTTGGCTAAAATTTGAATAAAAAATTGCTAGCATTGCTAAAGATACTCTAAAGAGTTTTGAATTAAGATATGCCAGAGTTAAATCTAGTCAATGTAACTCAAAAGATTGGGCCAATTATCATTCATGCATCACTACATGATTCTAATAGGAAAAATAAAATTCACATTCCTCAATTTGCAATCTACTTTTTTTTTTGGTTGATATTCTTAAAAAATACAAAATTTAAATTAAAAAAAAAATGTGTTGTACTGATTGTAAAATGAGGAGTGTAAATGTCACTTCCCTTCTAATATTTTGGATTCTTAACCCTGAAATGGAATTAATTGTTTGAAAATGAGTTCAAGAAACAATAAGTACCGATCAAAACTAAGGTTGGGTAAAAAAGATCGAAAACCTGAAAAACTGGCCCGAACTGGTCGATTCGATTAGGTTTTTCTTCTAAAATTTAATATTTTGATCCGATATGATTTGAATTGAATTTTTTCAGTCTAGTTCTCGGTCCCATGTATTTATATTTGATAAAATATGTGGCATTTGGTTAGTGGACATATCCACACTTTAGCCAACACTCTCCCTCCTTCTCCTCCTCCTCCTCTTTCTTCTTCTTCTTCTTTTTGTGAAAAATGATGGTTTTTGGTTTAGCTATTTGGTTTAGATCGGATTGATCAGTGTATCGAGACGATGAAATCATTGAAATGAGACCGAAAATCTGAGAAACCGACCCAAAACATTTCATATTAGATTCTATCCAATTCCGGCCACTGAAAAAACTTGATCTGAGACCAACCCAAAAAATTTTGGTTCAGATCTAGTCTCGGCAAATCATCAGCTAGGACCATCCCGTGCCCAGCGCTAATCAAAAGAGAACTCAAAAAATTAAAACGAAAACAACTCCACAATTTTGAGTGTCATAATGGGAATCTAGCATATATTTACCATATGTATTTTCTGTTGGGCAGTGACCCATTAATTAGTAATTTCATGTGTTCATTAAAGCTTCTTTTTGTTCAAGAACGTTCGTTATGTTAATCGCCGGCTCCGCCTGGGGAGGTCTGTTGGCGTGCCATTTTTCCACGAACAAATTCTTCATGAGATAATGGCATTGGAATCTACGGTGAAGATTACATCCAGCTCACCAACCAACAACACTGCATACAAGAGAACAGAAAATTTCCAAACTGATGGAGATTCGAAAATTTATAATACCAACCTATTGGTAGCAGTGCTAATTGCAACAGTGACATTTGCTGCGGCTTTCACCATGCCTGGAGGATTTAAAAGCGATGGCACACCAGTTTTACAAGGCAAGCCATTCCTCATCGTGTTTCTGTTATCTGACGCCTTCTCTTTCTTTGTGTCCATTTTTGTGGTGTTTTTTCATTTTTCTGACGCAAATGCCATTGATGGAAGTTTCAACAAGTTAATCCCGTTTATGATTTTGCAAGCCCTTATTGGAATGATGATAGCATTTTCTTCCGGTATTTGTGTAGTGGTAGCCAAAGGCAGTCTACCGCTTGCCATTTTGGTCATTGTAGTATGCTGCTTGCTTTGCTATAGAGTGTTCCTATTCTTCTACCAACCAAAGGATCGCCGAAAAGTGATGAATTGGTTTCCTACCCGCAATTTGTGATCGGTGCTGCTTGTTAAGTGAACTTTCATCTTTGGTTTGATGGTATTTGGTGGTATTTTGTCTCTTCTTTTCATTATTTCAAGTTGTAATAGTAACTGTTTAAGTTTCTTTGTATTGGTAATTATAGTGTCCGGCCGTTTTCTTCCTTACTTTTGCACCGCAAAAGCAGGAAACAAGTAGTTATCAAATTGGCTTCTCTCTTTTCCGGCGGCACCTCTACACCGGCGTTGGCTTCCGGCCTCGTCGATGTGGCTACGGTGTGGTCGGACAGGCTGGTTTGTTTCTCCAGTAGTTGTGTAGTTCAGTTGCAACAGATGGTCGTGATCTTCTTTTTCTCGGATGGCAGTTGGTAGCAACCGTGGTTGTCCAACGTAATTCTGATCGCTCGATTTGCGCGGCTTCTCCAACGGCATCCAGACAGATTGGGCTGCTTGGGTTTTCGATGGAGTTCCTCAAGATCTGGTTGCTCGGGTTTGTTGGATTTCTTCGAGATCGGATTCTCAATTTCTTCGTCTGGTTGCTCAGAGGCGGGGCTTGGGGAGGCCAAGTGACATGGGTTTTCTAATTTTGACAGGCAGCAGTTCGGGGCTGTGGTTCAAACATTGGGGGTCGGGGCGTGTAATGGTGTAAGAACCTGGCTCAAAACTTAACCAATGCATTTTTACTGGCTGAATTTAAAATTGAATTGCAAAAAGAAAAACACCAAACAAGAAAATAGCTGTAAATAAATTAATAACGGTACAACAGAACCAAAATGTTTTTTTTTTACAAGGGACAACAAAATAAGATAAACTCCTACTCGCCACTATACTTAACCCAAACTCTTACGAAAAGAAACAAAAAGAAACTGCAAATATGAACACATGAGGAATGAACAAAAAGTACGCTCAGTGAGTGACTCAAGTAATAAGCCCACAATCACAAAATAAAATCATTCGAATCACAGTCACAAGACTCAGAAAAATAGCTAATGATAAAACCACTTTATAAATACGCACTTATCAATAAATCCATCCCATAACATAAAACCAAGGTATAATCAACATGATCAACAACAAAAACGATCAACACGGTGATCAAAACATTTCACGAAAAGCATCAAGCTACTACAAGCTCATAAATCAATTTGAGATGCCACTCTATACTCACATATCAACACAATAATCAAAATCATTTCACCAAAAAGAATCAAGTTGCCATTGCAAGCTCATAAATCAATTTGAGATGCCACTGCATAGTGCATACCCACAGGTTAAATATCATATGAGGTTTTGTCCATTTACCCCAATTCTAAAGATTTTTTTTCCACTTATCCCAGTAAGTTTTTTTAATTTCTCATTATCCAAAACACTTTAAGGAAGTATTCCTTAATACCCTGTTAAGTTTTTTTGTTTTGTTTTTTTTTTTCCTAGACTATTTTACACTCACCCTTTGCTACATAGAGAGAGAGAGAGAGACAGAGAGAGAGAGAGACAGAGACAGAGACAGAGACAGAGAGAGAGACAGAGACTTCGCTGGAGTCCGATCACCGACTGCCGCCCATCGGACTTTTCTGAAAACCTCGTCGTAGGTCCCTAAAGAGGTCGTCGGAGATCTCATAGGACGCGGGAAATGTTTATTGCCCCCTAATAGAGGGGCAATAAACCTATTGCCTCCAATAGACGTCTATTGTCCCTAACAGAACTTTCAATCGCCGAAATGAGAAATAATCTTCCTAAAATTAGATAAATAAAACTTTAATTAAGAAAAAAAATAGGAGATTACATCAATTTAAAACGTCTATTGCCCCTCAATAGACTTTTACTAGACCTTTATTGCCCCCAACAGACCTTTATTACTAGACAATAAAATATTTTTTTCTGTTCTTTTTTTCTTTCATTCTCTGATTTCTGCCCACAGTTTACAAAAAATAAAAAAGAAATAAAAAATTATTTGGGCACCCAGACTTCTTCTTCCCCGATTGACCGGAACCCTCTCTTCTTGCTGTGCCAAATCCCCAGGCTATTAGGAACCACACTCATCATTTCGGCCTTGCTTAGCCCATCGATCCTTCAAGCGTCTCAGCTAGATCGGGCTCCTTGGAGCACTCTTGCTTGATTTGATCGAAAAATGGCGCCAGTCTGCAGAGATTTTGTCTCTTCTCCGTTAAGGACGATGACGATGATCGAGGAAATGGTGGTCTGAGATAATTAGTCTATGTCCTCCTCCGATGATGACGACGCCACTAGTGATCAGGAGAGAGAGAGAGAGAGAGAAATAGAGGATATGATGCACGGATACGACATTTTGCCTTCGTATCCCGTATCGATCCGGGATATGGGTAAAATACAGCTCGGATACGTGTATCTGATTTGGATACGATTTGGATACGTCCGTGTCTTATGCGGATATGTAATTACTTAAATAAACTGGATACGCGAGGGTAATTTTGGGTTTTTACCCTTAAAAAAAAAAAGGAAAAACAAAAGAGTACAGATCGAACCTAACTCACCGCCGCTTTGCTTATTCGATCGTTCACTCATTCCTCTCTTCTCATCTTCTTCGCAAGTCGCAGCTACCACCTACAGAGTTCTCATGTTCTTCGATTCTCTTGGAGCTTCAATCAAACTCGCTTTGATACGTTCTCTCTTCTCTTCTTCTGACCCATATGAACTTGATTGCTTATGTGATGGTAGAAGGAAGTTCTTCGATTTGTTTTACGGGTCTGATGCTTTCAAATTTTCAATCGTTGTACTGATAGTAAGGGTCTGATGGTTTTAAGGTAGGAGAAAGCATCAGATGGGGTACTTAGTAAGGGCGGGGTCTGATGGTTTTTGTTTTTGTTTTTTTTTTTTTTTTTGCCTACTAGGAAGGTCTGATGGTTGGCTGGGTTCGTTGATTAAAGGATAAGGATATGGGTTGTTTGGTGATAAGGATATGGGTTGTTTGGTTTTATGGTTTGATGATAAAAGGATAATGAATTAATGATACTTTGTCGGTTAAAAACTTTAAACAATATGTCAATATCCCATTAAAGAAATCAAAAATGTATACATTATATATATATATATATATATATATATATATATATATAATTGACGTATCCTTCTCGTACCCGTATTCAATTACATTTGAGATTTGCTGTATCTACGTATCCGATCATATCGTATCCGGATACTCGTACCCGTATCGGTACTTCTTAGGAGAGAGGAGAGAGAAAAGAGAGTGGCAACCGTAGATTATTAATTAGTCTTGGGGTAAAATGGTCATTTGTTGTTTAATTGTATAGGTGGGAACAAAAATTTGTTGCCGGGTAAGTGGAATAATTTTTGCTCATTTTGGTGCTTTGGGTTAAAGACCCTATCATATGAGAATGCCACCGCAAACCCGTTAACTAAAATAGTATTAGGAATGCCACTGCAAACCTGTTAGCTAAAATGGGTTACCAAAACCCAAATGATCGTGCCACACATGGTCACATCAGAATAGTAATGTGCACATTGCCAACACCACTCTCTTGTTGGCTAGAAGATTCTAAATAGTATATATAATTTTCGTGCTCCCACCGCACAAAACGGGAAATCAAAAATAGAAATCTTCTCACCATACATACTAAAATAGATTTATATAAAAGCACTCATATTTCCCAAGAGGATTTACTTGTTACAAAGGCCACTTAATCAAGACTGACGAAACTATTTCCCTGCTTCACACGAATAGCCAACTGAACAAAACCATCTACGACCAGAAAATTGGTTTGAAAACAAACCGATATAAATCAAACACAGAGACCTTTAAAACCCCAAAACAAAATCATTGAAAATACTAAACCTGTTACCTGTGACCTTAACAAAATAAAAGCATTTAAAATAAACTAAGAACAGTTCACAATTATGACAAGAAATATTTCAATAAGTTCTTAACATGGGAAAAGACAAACCACGAGCATAGCATGAAAATCAAGTAAGGAAAAGATAAACAAGTCTTCCACTTCTTTCATGACTTATCAGATTATCAAACCAAAATACATAACCATACTGTTCTTCAAAGTATAATTGACATAAAGAAAATAGAATTGAGCACATTAGCAGTTTTACCAAAGTTGAGTGAACGCAAACAAAAGACCCAAGAAATGCCAAACCACATTTGCTATTCAAAAGATAGGAAAAATTAACATTCTAGGTTCTAACCACAATGACATCTGAAATTCAAATGAAGTAAATAATACATAACCTAACAAGTACAACTATTGTACTTGGTGAAACACAATGAAAATGGTAATGCAAAACTCTTTTTGGGCTAGTGTCGGCTAGAAAACAGGGTAGTGCAACTAATAGCATTAAGATATGCACCCATCTGCATATACAATGCAGAGAGACATGTATGAACTTTGCAACTACAGTAAGAATATGAATAAGCATCATGACATCTAGAAAGTGGTCTTATAAAAACTGACCCAAGTTGCGAGGTAGCAGATCACATAATTAAATTCAATGTTTGGATCTAACCAAGAAGAATCAACTAAGAAGTATGGAAAGAATTCCACCTACAGAACAGAAATAGAAAACATACATTACAATCAAGTTGAGTATAATTGCTTAAAAGAAAAGCAACTCATACAGTACAGAAATACAGATTGCAGAATACTGAGAATAGCAGATAAAAATCAAACCACCACAAGCAAAGAAACCACATCACTGTTCATATACTCAATCGTCACAAATAAAATACTAACAGACCACATCGCTGTTCATATGATCAATCATCACAAATGATTCACCAAGAGAACCAATATTTGACAGATTAGCGTTTCTCAAGACCATGATTTCAATTCAAAGCATAAACCAAAAGAGCAATATAGAAATCAAGTAAAATCGTACGGTAAAGAAGTTACTCACACCAAATCCTAAATGGAACAAAAATAGAATTGAAACGAAGTTCAAGTATTTCTGCCCAATTCAACAAGAAGATAATATCAAGAAAAGAAACACACTCCAAAAAATAGAAGCCACTCACGGAAAAGAAAACGAACCCAAAACCAAGTTCTTGCCTTTTAACTTCAAACAACTCTCCTCTCTCCTTCTCTCTCGTTTCTGATTTCCTCTCCCTTAGAAAGCAACCCCTCCAAGATAAAAACTTATTCTTCTTCCCTCTTCCTATTTCTTCCTCTTTTCTTTCTTTCTTCTCTTCTCTCTATCGTATCATCCGTCTTTCCCGTCTCCTCCTCCCTCTTCCCCTTTCTTTCTCGACGTCCCTCTATCGTCTCTTTCTCGTCTCTTCGCCGACCCCTCTTTATTATTTTTCTACTTCTTTTTCTTTCCTCCTCTCGGCCACCACAAGCTGAACTTATCCTTTTCAAATAAAAACCCACACCCCAAAACAACTAAAATAAAAGAAATAAACTTAATATCTAATTACTTAGAAACTGAAAGACAAAATCAAGTAACGGTGAGTAAAAGAAATAAACCTTTAACATGGTTTGTAAAAATGTAAACCCAAATACAAAAGAAAATATATTTAAATTGGATACGGGATATAACAATATCCCCCCTTATAAAAAAATTTCATCTCCGAAATTGGCAAATTCTTGATCACCAAATGCCAACCAATACCCAAAACACTGAACATAAATGACAATAACCAAATGTCCCTAACTCATGTAGGAAAAGCCTGTAAACATCAACTTTAGAAAAATAAAATGCACACATTGAAAATCCGCCTTTAAAGAAGAAAAGAAATATGGGTTGCAAATAACTTTAAATTAAGGTACCAAAATGATATATTTAGTAGAAAATCACTCATAAGTGTCATTTTGAAATTTTAATTAATCATAAGGCGACCTAGTTTTTCTTGTTCTCATAAAGCCAGTTGCATCATTATTTTATTCCATCATTGACAATTTTGCCCTTCCAGCTTAGAAAAACCAACTACATCCAATTCTCTGTCCTCTCTCTCTCTCTCTGCAAACCCTTCCACCGGCACCATCTAGCTCGGCTCCGAGGACTTTGACCTCATCACGCGCGGCTTCAACGACGCTTTCTCCGCTGTCGATCAGCTTATCCTAGCTCTCCAAGGCCGTTGGTTTCTTCTCTGTTGCTCACTTCGAGGCTAGAAGCTTAATCTCCAATCTCAAGGTAACTACCTTGGATGTCTGAAGGCTCTAAACTCTCAATTTCTTCTATAAAGGCTCTTCGCTATTTTGAGCTCTCAATTTCATCTGTATCTCACCCCAAAAAACCAGTGAAGGCCAGTAAGCAAAAGCTAAGAAGACCAAAATTATGTCATAGCAACAGTATGTGGATGAGCACTCACTTGATATGCGATATTGACGGCAACGCTCTCACCGTCGTCGCTATCCTCGGCCAAGACAGCAATGTTTGGTCTAAGAGCGCCAACTTTCCTCAGGTTGACTCATGTCTTTTATCTCTGGAAGTTTAAGCTTCAGATTAATTACTTCGCCTCTGGATCTGACCTGTTAGGGTAGACTTGCTTATTGGAGGTTTGAGTATGATCTGATGATCAAGCGTCAGAAAAATTACTGATGAACTTAATTTTAAAGTGTTTGTGTTGTTATTGATATGAAAATTTGAGATATCAAATCAGATGTTTAATTGAGGTTTGGAATGGGAATTAGAGTAGCTTAGATTGCTTGGTATATTGTGTATGCAATTTTTGTTGTATATGATTTATACTTGGATTATTGTTGTCTGGCGTTGTAGTTCAGGCCTGAAGAAATTACGGCCATTATTAAAGAATTTGAGTTCACAATTTTATGGCAATTATGCCATTGGAAATAGTTTTGATAATGCTAGCACCCGTGGTGAAGCTCAATTTGGAGAGGACTAAAGTAGCTTCAATGAGCCATCATAAGGAAACAATAGGGCTAATGATGACACCGCAGACTTTGAAAAAAGGGCCTGAAATTCAAGAGAAATTAGTTTGCTTGTTTGTAGTGCTACAAGTAGATTGTTTTTTGTCACAATTTCTAGTGCCTACCTTCATGTCTCCCTCTGAACTGTTTATTTCATTTGTGTTAAATTTGGCTTTGACTTTGAACTTAATGTACTGTTTGTTGTGCTTTATGAAACCTCAATTTTGTAAATAACTAGAAATTTTTCCAGCGCTTTGCTGCGGGATTCACCGTTATCAATGAGTAATGAATTAGAAGTATGTAATGAAAACTAATTATTTTGGTCAAAATGTACAGATGTGATTTGATTTGAACTTTTTGATTGTAGTTGACAATTTTGGGACTTTAACCAAATTTTGTCTACCAAAATCAATGAGTTTAAATCAAACTTGGTGTGTGAGAAGTTTTTGATGGATGTTGGCTTGAATACAGGTAGCTGATGAAAAAGTAATTGTTCCTTCAGAAACAACTTAACTCGATTGCTAGATGTGGCTTGAACACAGTCCAACTGTTTGTCTAGAAAAACAATTTCACTGTAATTTGACAGAAAATTAACTGAATCAATGAAACTGGATAAGGCATTAATACTGTTATCATTAGAGGTTCATGTAAAATGAGAATAAAGTTGAACATAATATGATTCTAGATAGCAAATACGATAATGAATTTTGATACGCGAAAGATGGTTCATTTTTCAAGTTCAGTGCTTGAATTCAAAGGAAAAAAAAAAGTGTAGTGAATTGAGTATATACAGTGAGAAAAGAATGAAGCTTGAAAGGAATAAACTAAATTAACTAATTCAAGAATATGAGATTGTTTAGTAGAATGTAGCAGACAAATAGCACACCTGCAGACTTTGGAGCTATGATGCTATGGTGTTCCAAGCTTGACAATTCTACATATTTTGGAGCTATATATGATGTTCCAAGGACCACACCTGCAGATCAAGATCAAAGGAAGGAATAAGAGATCAAGAGTAACTAAACTAATGCCTTCTCCAGTTTCATTGATTCAGTTAATTTTCTGTCAAATTACAGTGAAATTGTTTTTTTGGACAAACAGTTGGACTGTGTTCAAGCCACATCTAGCAATCGAGTTAAAGTTGTTTCTGAAGGAACAATTACTTTTTCATCAGCTACCTGTATTCAAGCCAACATCCATCAAAAACTTCTCACACACCAAGCCAAATTTCTCCACCAGAGTGAAAAAGTTCAAATCAGACCACATTTGTACATTTTGACGAAAACAATTAGTCTTCAACGATATTCTCAGAATGAGGATAGAGTGTAAACAAAGACGAAGAGCAGTTAACCAACTTTCTTTATTTGGAGTGCATGGAGTCATGTGCGCAGTCCTGCAAAACGAATTGCATTATTACATTACAGGTTAACTTTTATTAATGATAGAAACATAATAGTTTGAGGAAACTCACTATGGGAGACATGAATGGAATGAATGATGGAAAGTTTGGAAGTTCAGATTTTTTGCTGTTTGGTTAGTATCCTGATTATCTATTTGCACCATAATCCACTTTGTTGTCCCAGTCAAGGACTCAGCCAAAGATAATACTGATGGTTAGCCTTTGACTCCAGAATCTGGTTTATATATTTTAGGACATTTTAATTGTAATTAAGAACTTAGAAAGCAATTAACTTAGAACTACATGAACTTAATGTTGGATGGTGATAGGTGGCTTACTCAAATAAACTTCTATGTGCTGACATTAATGGTTCATCTAATGAGTTCATCTATTATTAACTGCATAAATTAATGTTGGGTCCGTGCAAACCCACAGGTTTGACATAATGTTCCAAAATTTAGACTTAAAAAACCCAACCATGGCACATAAATAGGTATTATTCCCTTATCATTCAGACCATAAAGAAAACCCTTCAAGAGGTTTTAAGCACCTGCTTTTGTTATTTTTTTTTTGTTCTCCTGCGGAATAAAACTGCCAGCAGATCAATTCTAAAGCAAGAGATATGGTATAGCCTAGTTGGATTTGTTAACTCATTCCAAGAGAAACAGAACTTTTGTTTGCTTTTGCAGTGCGAAATACAGACATTATCCTCTTTATTGTTAACAGGTATACAAAGAATCATAATGTGACTATAAGCTGTTCTATTATATCAGTAGAAGTATTGGAATAATACTGATAAATCAATTTCCAAACCTTACAGCTGAGTTTCCCAATTTCTTTATCGCAACTGAATGAAGAGAAAACAAATAGTAAACAAAGTTACAAAGTAGTATTTCAAGAATTCTGTTTCGTGATATAAGGATGCAGACTCTAGTAATATATATGTAATGTCATCAACTGATTAAGCTATTATTCAATGGCATATAAATTTAAGTACAAACCAAATGAAGTAACATTGAATGTTTTAATTACCTGGTTGAAGCTCAAGCTTCAATCCAATTTGAAACTGTGGTTGGCAAATTGATACATGACAATTCTGAACATGTGAAAAGAACTTATCAATTAAACCACAAATCGACAATAACGAAATATGTCAGAAAACCAAAGTAAAGATTCAAACGTGATTGAGAACAGATGTTACAAATGTAATACAAACAGAAATCTGATATAAGAAGCAAACAATGATTGGAAAGAGCCATAATCCGAAGAGTGGATAATGATTGTCAACAACTGTGAACCTACTTGCAGTTTATAGGTTCAAATCTTTCCGATTAATCAGTCAGATTTCAAAGTGGAAAAGAAACAAAATTTGTGAAAGATAAAAACCCATATCAATTCGAAATCAACAACAACAAAAAACCCAATCAAAAGGCAAAGTACATGAAAAGGAACAAAAACGATAGAAGAGAAAAAGTTTGAAACCTCGAATCTTACCAATCCAGCAAAAAAAGAGTTAAAAGACTTGAATCAAAGAATTTGAATCTAGTAAATGTAAAATCTTACCAAGCTTTTAGCGATGTTGATGTTGATGGGCAATTTCAATGTCGGCCAAGAGGAAAGAGTGATGTTGATGGAGGCTTCTGCAAATCAAAAGGTAGGAGAGACTTTGATCCTAAACTAAAGTTAATCCCTTTTGAGCATATGACGTTCAGTCCTAGAAAGACGGTCAATAACCATTAGCTCTGCGGCCTGTGGAGACAAAACCCGACCCCGAATTGAAGTCCCCGATGAGGAAGTAGTTGAAGAAGGTGGCGTTGGAGGAAGAGCCGCAGTTGAAGATGTAGCGTCTGTGGGAGTGAGTGGAGATTTCTAGATAGAGGCTTCCAGATTTGTAGATAGGTCGGTGACTCGGTGTATATAGAAATCGGCTCGGCTCCAGCCGACACACCAAAACAGCTCTATAAACAGTAAACGGCTTATGAACAGTGAAATGGCTTATGAACAGTTAACTGACGTTTTATATATAGTAAATTGTAATTAGAAAGGAAAAAATTTTGTGGCTTTGTTCATAGCTTTTTTCTTATGTTTCTTTTTTTAAAAAAAAATTTATAATTGCTTATTGCGTCGGTAAGGGTAGCTTCGGTGAAATATGAAGTAGCTTTCAGTGTTAGTGAGAGTAGTTTTTTGGTGTTGGTAAAGTAACTTTTGGCGTTGGTGATAGTAGTTTTTGACATTGGTGAGAGTAACTTTTATTGGTGGTGAAGGTAGTTTTTTGCATTAGTGAGAGTAGTTTTTGTTGATGGTGAGAGTAACTTTTGATACTATCATGCTCTCTAATGTTAGTGAGAGTAGCTCGCTGGTGTTGGTGATGGTAACTTTTGTTGTTGGTGAGAGTAGCTTTTAATGTTAGTGAGAGCAGCTTTTGCTGTTGGTGAGAGTAGCATTTGTTGCTGGTGAGAGTAGCTTTTGGTATTGGTGACAATAGTTTTTGTTGGTGGGGATAGTAGTTTTTGGTTTTGGGGAGCATAGGTTTTTTGGTAAGGAGTAGCTAGCTTTTGTTACCTCTTCAGGAGGTTACCGAAAATCTCATCAGAATAGCTTTTGTTGCTAGTGACAGTAGCTTTTCTGATCTCGCCGGAGGTTGTCGGAAATCCCACCAGAATAGTTTTTGTTGCTAGCGACAGTAGCTTTTGTGGTCACCAGAGTTCACTGGAAGTTGGCCGGAGATAAGCCAGAGACTCGTTGGAGTTGGCCAGAGGTCGACCGGAGACCCGCCAGAGTTGGTCGGAGAGAAAAGAGAGGATGATTGTTGACTTTTGACTCTAGTGACATTTATGTAAATATGTTAGTTTTTATATCTAAAACTTAACATCCTTTTTAATCTAGTGGCCTTATGAGGTGAAAAAATAGTTGGTGACCTTATGGCTAAAACAACATTCAAATATGTAAAATAGTTGGTGGCCTTATGGCTAAAACAACATTCAAATATGCACTTATATGTAATTAAGACTATATTTAGAAGATGAGTTACCAAAGTATAGAATGACTTTAAATTGAAGTACTATTTGTGACTTTTTTCCTTAATTTCTCCATACAAATCCACTACTTGCCTTTCATAGGCCTTAGTAGTGCCTTGCACATAAGTGGAGCTACTGAGGATATGAGGCCATCGAAAGCCGCTACTTTGGATGACGAATTGGTTACATTTGGATGCCCATGTAATTTCCGGACTTGGGAAGAAATGAACTTAATATCCTGTGTGGTTCCCTGTCTGACGCAGCGACATTGGTTAATTTTGATTCATAAGCACAATTACGGATGTAATGGATATAAATCGATCTTTGTCTTCAGAAACTGTTCATATTCGAAATCTATTGTCTTAAGTCTCTACGGAACTATCATTTCGACATTTTCTGCAAGATGGTTTTACAAGACAGGTGATTTCTTGTAGGGGTGTGCAAAACATGGTACAAACCGGCCAACCCGGCCAAAACCGACCGATAAATATAGTTTGGTTAAAGTTTTTTAACTTTAAAAATTGATAGTCTGTTCACTACCGAACCAAACCATTTATGAACTGGGTTGGTTTGGTTTCTCTTGTACTTTAAACCGCGGAACCCGAACCGACGGGTATGTTTGAAATATAAGAGATTATATATATATATATATATATATGCACATAATAAATATATATCATTTGCCCGGTTTGTTCTAAGTAAGTTCTAAATCTTCAGTTATAACTTTATTCTCATATTCAAGGCCCAAAGGCCTAAAACCTTAGTATATAATCGCTACAATTTTTTTGATTCTTTCATATCACATCTCTGATCTCTCAATCTCTCATTCTTTGACCTTTAATACTATCATATTAAGCTAGTATTGATGGCTAAGTCGTTAAACAAGTGAATCACTTTGAATCTAATTTAGGTTTTAATTTTGGAGTTTAATTATTGAATTTTAAATTTAGATAATTTAACATAATTTCAATTCTTGAGATTGAAACATTACTATAATTTTTTTCATAAATAGTATGTTAATATTATATAGGTGAAAACCACCTAACCGACCAAACCAAACCATTTTTAATTGGATTGGATTGGGTCGGATTGAGTTTTTTTTTTTATGACCGGTTTTCCAAAATGCCTAAACCGCTCACTTTGGCATAGAGATGGTTTGGAGTCAAAACCGATCCAACTCAATTCGTGTGCAGCCCTAATTTCTTGTAATTTGATAAAAGAAAATTTTGGTTAAGTAGTAGCTAGTCATGGTATTGCAGAGAAATAAAGCGTAGCCTTGTCAGCTGGATGACACTCTTGTAAACAAAGTGCTTAGGTTTGTTTGAATTAATTCACTTCCTTAAACCGCGATTTATTCAATGTTAAAAAAAATATTACGATTTATCAAGTAAACAAAAGCCCAACCATGTCAAGATGTGGCTGATAGCATTGCTTGCTCCAGGGGGCCTCCTAGCCACATTGGGCAAACTATGCTTATGCTATAGATAGAGTTCCAAATATTGCAACCTTAAGCTAAAGTTCATCTGGTCATCATATATGTGAAAAAAGGAAATTGGTTTAGAACTAGTTTACAGAAACAAAGGCGTTATTTTTTCTTTAAATTAATTCACTAGCTAATGTATTTGATTATAGGGACTTTGACCATTAACCCTAATTTTAGGATTAAAAAACACCACTTACTTATCCATAAAAACTCTAATAAGGTCTTTCCTAATACCAAGTTAAGGTTTTTTTTTTTCCTCACCCCTTTGTTACATGGAGGGACAGAGAGAAAATAGAATAGAGAGAACCCATAGGAGACTTCGCAGAGTCCGGTCACCTGCCGCCACCCATTAGACTTCTCTGAAAACCTAGCTGGAGGTTCTCAAAGAGGTCGTCACAGATGTCATAGGTCACCAGAGAGGTTTATTACACCTCCAATAGACCTCTATTATGGGGCAATAAAAGTTTATGAAATCTCGTCGGATGTCCCCAAAGAAGTTGTCGGAGATCTCATAAGGGGCCGAAGAGGTTTATTGCCCCGGCCAATAAACTTTTATTACCCCCCAATAGACCTTTATTGCCCCCTAGTAGACCTTTTGTCGCCGGAATGAGAATTAATCTCTTTAAAATTAGACAAATAAGACTTCGATTAAGGAAAAAAAACGAGGAGATTACATCAATTCAAATCATTTATTGCCCCCCAATAGACCTTTATTGCGCCCCTATAAAAAAATTTTGTTTTCTTTTTTCTTTGTTTCTTTTTGGGCCTTCTGCCCCATTTTTACCAAAAATAAAGAAAGTGACAAGGCTTGATTGAATTCGACTCCGTCTTTTTGACAGTACATCTACGAGTTCGCTCTGGTGTTCAAGGAGTTCACGGCGCCGAATTGGTCTGCCCGGATTTGTGCACTATCGCCAAGCACGAAGATGATGACGACAGTGCACGGTGGCGAGCTCCAATTCCAAAAGAGTCGCTGCTGATGTCGAACACGGATCAGTTTTGCATATTTTCGATCCAGCACCCGAAGGCAGAAGAAAGCGGATCCATCGCACAGCTCCACCAGCTTGACCCTAGCCTCCTCCATAAGCCCAATCTCCGGCTCCGTCGGCTTCTCTCCGCCTTGAATTTTCTCCATGGCCGACAAAGCCAGAACAATCTCTGCCACTCTCTTCAAGTCCCTCCCACAATCGGGCCCCAATATGGGCTTTTTGCTTAGCCAGCCAGATCCATGATTCAAAGCGCAAGGGAGGTGGAGATCGCAGAGAGAGAGAGGAAAGAGTGGCATGGATGCAGTTTCTTAATTATATGAAGGGCAAAATTGTCATTTTATTTTAAATTGGGTAAGTGAGAATAAAAACCTTTTGGTGAGTTAAGTAGGATAATTTTTGTCAATTTTCGTGCTTTGGGTCAAGGACCCTTGATTAAATCAATCGTACTAATTTTTATGTTCGTAAACAAAGTGCAACCATGTCGGATAACAACATGTCAACATGTACAACCATAAAATTTTTGTAATGCAAAATTACAAATAGTCAAGCTTGCTGAAAATTATCAAGAACATATTAAGAAGATTCTTAATAGAGTTTAGGAAGAATATCGCAAGTAATCATTCAATTTTTACATGTTCGACACTTTGGTCACTCAACTTGAACTTCGTTATTCGCTTTAGTCACTTTGTTATTTTTTAGTTAAATATTTTTTTTACCACAATATCAAGGATATTTTCGTCCAATCAATCGTGAAAAATTGAAGTTGGACTTAGATTGATTAGGAGAAGTGACAAAAATGAAATTTTGACGAAATTACCCTCTAAAAATTGCATATTTACAAAATTAAACTGAGAATTTGCCAGATGATTTAGCAAAGAGACTAAAGTGCTTGACAGAGTAATAGTTGGAGAAATTTTGAGAAATAACCTTTTTCATCCATTGAATTGACTTTTAACTTGATTTTTCCAAACTACTGATATTTAGACTTTTGAGCAGGTTAAAAGTCATTTATACCCTAGTCATCCCCTTACAAGTTTTCCAGAACCCTTCTTTTCTCACTGCCATTACTCAACATTCATGTATTGTTGATGGGTAATGATTGAGTTTCAAAATTCTCATTGGCAGTGCTCCGACTCTTGATTTATTGGGCTTCAATTGCATCTTTCTTCCAGGAGCCCCAATTGGCCGATGCTTGATGACTGATTCTGGAGTACAGGTGTAGAATTAAATTTTTTTACAGAGCTTGTTAACAACCAAAGTTTAGTCCTAGGTAGTCATGGTTAAGTTTAAGCAATGAAGTTCGACTGAAGATTTGGTTTATGATTGGTTTAGGGCTTCCTCGATGACCTTTTTCTAATTTATTGAATGCATGAATTTTCTGGGTGCTTAGTCATGAATTCTGGAGAAATAATCGGCAGTTCCTATAAATAAAGCTTATAACATAAACCCTTAAGGAAAGCAAAATTTTGCAGTACTAAGTGCAATATGGTGATTTTATATTTGTTATAAAAAAAGAGAAGGTTGGAACTTGAAAGGGGAGACACAAACTGCAACATAGATGAAGAGGCCAGCAAAGAACGTATACTTCTATACCAAATTCTTTGTGATGATCATTGAGATATGGACAAGGTAATTATAAGGGTTTATGTTAAGGCCCAAAAAATTTGTAACCTATGTATATTAAGGATAATTATAGGGGTATACTACCGTATACATAGGTTTTAAGGATAATTACAGTTACATTAAAATAAGAAACTTCAATTTTGTATATTAGCATACCATATTAGTATACCGCTTGAATCTGTGTCATCATTGATAAATGTTCTAGAATCAAAAACAAGAGATTGATGAAATTTTCATCTCTGAATTTTGTGGGAAGGGAAAAGAAAGAAAAGAGAGCCAGACTGCCAGAGGGCCGGTGACTCGGTGAGTATTAAACAAAGGGCTTTTGAGACTTTTCAACACAATATAAGGTCATATTTCAATAACTTCTAAAACATAGGTTACAAATCAATGTAAGGCCCAAAAAAATATGTACCTCAAGTAAATCCTAAGACTCTCTCTCTCTCTCGCAAATCAAGGCGGCGCCTCTACGACATCTTCAACTCTTGTCCGGTGGCGTCTCCGACGTCATCCCTCCGTCGTTTTGATGCTGCCGGACGAGTGATGAACAGACTATGGTGTTTTGTCCTATGGACCTAATTGCTTGAGGCTTTGACAGTGATAATTTTGGGCTTGTTCAGATCGTTGCAGCTTTGCGCTGGCGTGTTCGTGCTCATTGTTTCGGGAAGGCAAGGTCGGCGGTGGTCTGGTGCGATTTCTAGACGACAGCAACTTGGCAGCAAGGGCACCATTGATGGGATTTTGGTGGCTTGGAGGTAGTGATCCATACCAGTTTTCGGTGTCGGGTTCTGCCTATTTTGCTGGTCTTCCTTTGTGCTATAGGTGAAGGCACACATTGGTAGTCTTTCTACAGGCAGAATGGCAGTTCGCAGCGTGTAGGTGCGGTAACGGCTGAAATGGTCACGACGGTGGCGAATCTTCTATGAGTACAGACTGTGGGGATTTGGATGAGGCTAGACCCAGCTTGTTGGGCCTTGGGTGGGCTGTCCTTTGTGGCTTGAACTTCTTATTTTAGTTAGTGTATTTTAGTCTAATAATTTCCTACTTTTCTAGGGACCTATGCTCGTTATAGTTTAGTGAGTGCTAATGAGTTTTAGGTACTTTGCCTATTTGCTATATCGTAGTTATTATAGCTTATAGGCTTGATTCTATTAAGTGAGCATTGGTTGTTTAATGAATGGTCTATCCCTATGTATCAACGTGATACTACAACAACTTCTTGTTTGTTTAGTAATGGCAGTGAAATTAGGGGTCATCATTTGGCCCTTAGGCCCTAAACTTGCCCTAAGCTCTCCCGGCCCTTGCATTAGGGCGGGCAGGCCCGACCCTTTTTAAAATAGGGTAGGGTATGGGCCATGAGAATGAAATCCGGCCCAGCACGGCCCATTTGAGCTCTTTAAGGCCAAGCCCGGCCCGACCCTTTAGGCCAGCCCGAATAAGCCCTAATAATTTTTTATTTTTTCTATTTTTTAATTATGTTTCTCTTTTTTCTATAATATGCAATTTATCTCTTTCTTTGTAATTGATTTCTTAAGCTTTGTTTTCTTTAGTTTTTATTTTCTTTGTTACATAACAATTAATATTAGGAGATTTAGAGAGATAGTTAATTGAATATAACCACCTTAACTAATATTAATAAATGTTATAAGTTAATTCCCACACACACATATTAAATATGATCAACTAAAAACAATGTCTTATATTACCAATATAACCATTGAGCCACATTTTGAGGAAGAAAAAAAATAATGTAAGTTTTTTTTTATTAAACAAAATAAGGCCATTTTCGGCCCTATTCAGAAGGTCGGCCCGACCTGACCCTTTCGGCCCTAATAGATCGAGATTTTAGGGCTGGTACGGGTTAGCATATTTAAGCCCCGACCTGACCTTACCCGGCCCTAAATTTTGTTGACTTTGACTGGCCCGGCCCAACCCTAAGCCCTAAAATTTAGGGTAGGGCCGGCCCTAGTCCGGCCCATGATGATCCTTAAGTGAAATGATATGTAATGATCATTCTGGCTTGAGATCAATATATTGGCTATGCCTTCCTTTAAATTTTTTTTTTTAAATGGTCATTTTTCTAAATATTTGAATAATGAATGACCAAAGTGTTGAATGAGTCATAATTGAGTGATAATTTGTGATATTCTCCTTAGGGTTTATAACAACATGATTTTCATTTTTTCATTTTCTCTCTAGTATTTATCATAGACCATGTGCAATCATAATGATTTTGTAATGCAGAATTATTGATAGTCAAACTTGCAAAAGAAGATTCCGATTAGGGTTCATATGAAAATGGTTTCTATTTATTCTCTCTATTACCATGAAACAATGTAAACAATCATAAAATTTTTGTAATGTAGAACTGTTGGTAGTCAAGAAAATATGAAAAGTTAGGAATCCATTTTGAATGTAGAAAAATTGAAGTGTGTATTAAGTATGTAAGGATATATCGATAAAATTTCTCTTGCCACATTGACTTATTGATGTGTTTATTTCTTACATATCGTAAATTATCTGGATTACTTAATTCTTAGGACAGTCGAGATGAATTGTATAATTTTTTTTTTTTTTAAAGGCTCATTCGTGGACAGTGTTCCGCATACGTGCGGCCCATCTCCAGTCAATTGCTTGGTTTTGAGAGAGGGAGAAATATATCAATCAGCATCGCTGCCAGTATTGACCGACCATTTCCTCTCTTCTCTGTGAAGTCAAGTCAAACACCTCTCCTCTTGGTACGTAGTTGACCAGTCTCCAGTGCCCCATTTCAGTTTTCAACTAAATCAAGTCCTCATCCTTCATGTCATTTGGTTCTTTCTTCTTCCCCAATCTCGTAAGCTCTCACCCCTTTGATTCATTCGACTAGTAATAAATAACAATTACGGTCTAGCCTCGACTGGTTGGTGAGATAAGAATCATAAGATAGGACTAGGAGGAGGCATTGATAACCACCATGGATCCTTACCTGTATGAGGCGGCGACGCTCGGAGATGTCAGCTTCATGAGAAGAATCAGAGACGGCGACGTATTACTAAACCACGATCTTCTCCTTCAGAAAACGCCTAAAGACAACAACATCCTTCACATCGCCGCCGAATTCAAACAGATTGAGTTTTTCAGACAAGTCCCCAGTCATTATTCTCCTGCTCTGTTTTGGGCTGCCAACAAAAAGGGCGACACTCCTCTGCACGTGGCCGCTAGAGTAGGCTGTGATGAAATAGTCGAGTTCCTTATCGATCAGGCGAAAGCGCTGCACATGAGAGGAGCTGATGAGGAAAGCTGTCATCGAAAGCCGCTACTTCGGATGACGAATTTAGAAATGGATACGGCTCTGCATGTGGCTGTGCGGTACGGTCATCTTGGAGTGGTGGTTATGTTAATGGAAGCCGATCCAGAACTGTGTTGTTTGACTAACAGGGCAGATGAATCGGTTTTGTTCTTGGCTGCTAGGAAGGGGTCTGCAGAGATTGCTCTTTATCTGTTGAACGAGTCTCCGGTGTGTCCTTGTTTTCGAGGGACTAATGGTGTGACGGCTTTGCACGCCGCTGTAACTCGCAGCAACCTCACCAGCAAAGGTAGTTTTTTTCTACATGATCCCCTCAATTATATATGCATAGTTTATTTTCACTTTTCTAGGATTTGCTTGCCAGTTGTAATCTTAAAAAGAGTAAATTTTATTTTGACTTATTATTCAACTAAAAGTTCAGAAACCTTTTGGTTTTTCATTAAACCCATACATTAGTATATGTTTAGTCCTAGTGAATAGTTCATGTTAAAAGGAATGCCCTCTTTGTTCAAGTTTGGACTTGTAATTTTAGTGGTTGAGAGTATAGTACCCGCTTAGCTCTAATTTTTGAATGTAATATATGCTAGGTATTGTGAGGACTATGGTGTCCAAAAATCCTGAGATGATTAAAAACGTCGATGCACTTGGCTGGACACCGTTACACTATGCAGCATTTAGAGGGAACCTTGAAGCGACTAGAGTCCTAATGCAATGTGATAGTTCTGCATCTTACATCTTAGACAACTCTGGAATGTCAGCTCTCCATGTAGCAGCCCATGCCGGCCACACCAAGATAATGGAAGAACTGATTCGGTGGCGGCCTGATATTTGTGATCTGCTGAGTGACAAAGGCCAAACGGCTTTACATGCGGCAGTATTAGGAGCACGAGTTAATGTTGTGGAGTACATATTGAAGACGCCTACGCTTGCAGCGATTATAAACGAAGCAGATAAAGATGGAAACACTCCTTTGCACTTGGCTGCCCTTCAGCAAAATGATAAAATCATCAAAGTTCTGTCAGGCGATCGTAGAGTGGACATGATTGCTATTAATAAGGATTTCTCGAAGCCCATTGACATGTTTCTTGGTGACAATATTGGTGAACAGGTATGTAACACACCAAATACTAAGCATTAAGTTGTTTTCTATGTCTTCTAAAGACTAAAGAGTGTGCTTTCTGAATCTTTTTAAGGAAACAATTCGCAGTGGTACGGTTTTGCACAACCTGGGGTGCTCCGTTGGTGTGCCATTTTTCCAACAACAAATCAGTCGTGACTTCGACAAATTGGAACCACCGGACAAGGATATAGACAAGACCAGAGAAAACCAACAGCAAGCTCCTTCCGATGATCGTAATGCCTTGAAAAGAAATGACACCAAACTACTTGTAGCAACGCTGATTGCAACCGTCACATTTGCAGCTTCGTTCACCAATGTGCCTGGAGGATTTAAGGACGACGGAATGCCTGTTTTATATGACAAGGCGACTTTCAAAGTGTTTCAGTTCTTCAATGCAGTGTCCTTCTACATCTCAATTCTTGCAATCTATAACGAATCAACTCCCATAACTGTGTTATCCATCCATCTACCCACACCATCAAGTCTCATTCAGTATTCAATTGGAGGAATGGTGGTTGCATTTTTTTCAGGCACGTTAGCTGTGCAGCCGAGACACTACGATGGAAATTTGCTAGAATTTTTATTTGGTACAAGTTGGGTTGATATTGTGCTCGCGGTAATTTGTGGCATTTTATTAATATTAGCCATCATCCCTGTGCTGAAGTCTCTGATTCAAATAAGCAGAGGAAAGAGGATCCACTGGCTCCGAAACCGTGTAATTTAATGGCGCTACTAATTGAAGTAAAGTCTACCTGCACTATATTAGTTTTGTCTCTGCAAAAGGAAACCATGTTCATGTTGATGTGCAGCACATGGATCTATTCTTTTTTTTTTTACAGTTGCTTGTGGACTTGTGGAAGCCTAGCCATTATATATCTGCATGTAAATACTTTATACTTCACACATCAAGGTGGTCATCATGCAGCTTTATCCAGAACAATTAGTGAGAAGCAGATGTGTTAGCTCTGGATCGAAAACATCAACCTAACTATTTGGAGTTGCTTTTGATTCTGTTGCTCGAGCTGTGGTCATCAACTCTTTTACAATCTAACATAGCTTCACAACACGAATTTGTATTCTAATTCTCTCATCTAATACTAATTTGAAGGAAATTCTAAACTAATTTTAAGTCCAGCTAAAAGGTGTTTAGTTATGCTAGCTATTGTGTGTTTCATATTTTGATGTAGGACAAAATTAATGTTAAGAAAGATATATAATTAATATGATTCAGAAAATGAACTTGGTGGAAAGCCTTCAATTCACATTGAGTTTAAACTCGGTACAATACATGCCTAGCTACTTGATCAGTGACTTGGTAATTTAGTATACTGGGCATCCTTCACATATATTGCTTCTAAAATTGCTAGAAGAAAGAAGATTGGCTGCAATCACCTCAAAACATAAAACAAAGACTGGTGGATGAATTGTTGATAAGCCAGTAGCCCAGTATCAGTATATATATAGGGTTTTTTTGCACCAACAGTGTCTGGAGACTTGGGTGACTGACAATATGATACCCGAACTTACAAAGTTATTAAAGTGATACACAGACTCAATTTTTCGTATCTCCGTCGTACCTACGTCAAATTGCCGTCACTGAGCCGTTAAAATGAGGCACGTGCTACGCATGTGACTTTATTTTCAAGGGTAAAATTGTCTTCTTACACCATTTAAAAAAAAACCTTTTTTTTTTGTTGAGAAAATAAACTGAAGCTGTTAATAAAAAACAATTAATCAATATAAATATTATTGTTTTATATTCTCTCTGTTCCATTTCGTTTGACTACCCCAAACCAAACACAGTACCCTCTTCATCTCTCCCTCGTCTTCCTACCTAGATCAAAAACACAATGAATGTTCTTCATCCAACCTTCTTCTGCTGTTGCCTGAGCTTCAACCCGTACCTACTCATTCCTCTTCATTTTATTTTAGCTTACATTGGAAATATCATAAACAACATTAATCCTAGATTCCTAATCAGTAATAATCAAATTAAAATTGAAAAACATTGGAAGCTTGGTAGAAGTAGGAGGCCCTGCATCCAAATCCCATTCCATAAAAGCAAGAAGAACCAAGGTATTCTGGAAAGTGGAAACTAGTACTAAAACAATTGGTATTTTTGGAATCCGTTCCGGTCGCAAGGAGAAATTCAGAATTAGCTTGCAATTCACTTATTAGATTCTCCATCTATCACATTTGACAATTAAACAATAAACAGAACATGCCATGAAAAGAAAGCAAGACTCTTGAAACTTTGGCAACTGATTGCAGATCTCCATAATTATCCATTATTGAAAGTCCATCAATTCTTCAAACAACAAGACCAGCAAGCAATGATATAGACAATCTCTCCGTCCTCCTCCTTCCTCGACCTCAAGTCCCGCTTTGAGATCTAATAACCAATCCCCTCCATCGTCAAAATTTACAGAGAACCCAACCCAAATCCAAATCCCAATCCCAATTTCAATTCTGTCCTCCAGAATGGCGGACAGAGTTTTCTGGAAGCATCGCTCGTTGGAGATCTGAAATTGGCGATGGAGTGCGCCCCCGCCTATCCTTTTGTCGGGGTCGTGTGCCTGAAATCGAGGAGGACTGAGGTCTTTTTGCGGGACAAATCGGCGAGCGAAGTCAGTCGTTTTAGAGAGAGTCGTTGACTGAGGGGAGAGGAAGAAGACGAGAGGTGGAAGGGTAAAAAAAAATTAATTAAAAATTAAAGGTAAATAGATCTTTTTATTAAAAATATTTAAAATGTTAGTTACAGGGCAAATCAGTCTTTTTACCTCTATTTTGTACCTCACGTGCATCACACCTGGTAAGCTTAACGGCTCAGTGACAACAATTTGACGTAGGTACGACGGAGATACGAAAAATTGAGTTTGGGTATCACTTTGATAACTTTGTAAGTTCGGGTATCATATTGTCAGTCACTCAAGTCTCCAGACACTGTTGGTGCAAAAAACCCTAGTTTTCATTCTTTGATTTTCTTTTTGATTATTTTGAATTACACATTTTCAATCACATACTCTCATATCAGACATTCATGACTCGAGGAGGAGATGTGAACCTCACAACCACCATCAGCTACCTAAATTACCCTCAAATTTCATAATATAAATCAATATCGAAATCATCAAATTTTTTTTTATCCACCTAAATTGATACATAAGAAATAAATACATCAAATCATCAAAATTTCTCTTGTCACAATAGCTCTTCGATGTATTTATTTCTTACTAGTAAAATGCCCGCGTTTCTCGCGGCTGATATTATGATGTTAATGGAAAATAAATCGACTAAAAAGAATAGTTGTTATTTATTTTTTAGACATAAAATAATGGTAGTTTGGTTAATTACACTTTTATCTATTTATATTCTATAAACTTAATTTGATAATTATGTTATTGAACGGTATTATAGGTATTTCAAAATTTGGTGAAGCCATTTGACACAAAAAGAGGGCCTCCATTTATAGTAGTAAAGATGTGTATCTGGATTCCTTCTTAGGGTAGCCTAGATGTTTTTTTTTTTTTAATATAAAAAAAAAAAAAAAAAAAAAAACTTAACTCACCGGGGACGTGCGGCCCTGGAGAGCAGTGCATTGCTTAGTTTTGTGAGTGGGAGAAATGTAGATACATGTATCAATCAGCATCGCTACCAGTATTGACGGACCATTTCCTGTCAAGTCAAATCAAGTCAAACACCTCTCCTCTTGGTAGTTGACCGTCTTCAGTACCACATTTCGATTTTCAACTAGATCAAGCCGTCATTCTTCTCCCTCATGTCATTTGGTTCTTTCTTCTTCCCCCATCTTGTAATCTCTCACCCCTTTGCTTCATTCGACTAGTTGCCTCGACTGATAGGTGGGATAAGAATTATAAGATAGGAGGAGTAGGAGGAGGCATCGAAAACCACCATGGATCCTTACCTGTATGAGGCGGCGACGCTCGGAGATGTCAGCTTCTTGAGAAGAATCAGAGACGGTGACGTATTACTAAACCACGATCTTCTCCTTCAGAAAACGCCTAAAGACAACAACATTCTACACATCGCCGCCGAATTCAAACACAATGAATTTTTCAGACAAGTCCCGAATCACTATTCTCCAGCTCTGTTTTGGGCGGCCAACAAAAAGGGCGACACTCCTCTGCACGTGGCCGCTAGAGTAGGCTGTGATGAAATAATCGAGTTCCTTATCGATCAGGCGAAAGCGCTGCACATAAGAGGGGCTGATGAGGAAAGCTGTCATCGAAGGCCGCTACTTCGGAGGACGAATATAGAAATGGATACGGCTCTGCATGTGGCTGTGCGGTACGGTCATCTTGGAGTGGTGGTTATGTTAATGGAAGCCGATCCTGAACTGTGTTGTTTGACTAACAGGGCAGATGAATCTGTTTTGTTCTTGGCTGCTAGGAAGGGGTCTGCAGAAATCGCTCTTTATCTGTTGAACGAGTCTCCGGTGTGTCCTTCTTTTCGAGGGACTAATGGTGTGACGGCTTTGCACGCCGCTGTAACTCGCAGCAACCTCACCAGCAAAGGTAGTTTTCTACATAATCCCCTTACATATGCGTACGCAGTTTATTTTTACGCTTCTTGGATTTGCTTGCCAGTTGTAATCTTGGAAAGGGTGAATTTGATTTTAACTTTTTATTCAACGAAAAGTTTAGAACCCTTTTGGGTTTTCAGTAATCCCATACATTAAGTGAATAGTTTCTATTAAAAGGAATGCCCTCTTTGTTCAAGTTTGGACTTGTAATTTTAGTGGTTGAGAGTATAGTACTGCTTAGATCTAATTTTTCAATGTAATATATGCTAGGCATTGTGAGGACTATGGTGTCCAAAAATCCTGAGATGATTAAAAATGTCGATGCACTTTGCTGGACACCGTTACACTATGCAGCATTTAGAGGGAACCTTGAAGCGACTAGAGTGCTAATGCAATGCGATAGTTCTGCATCTTACATCTTAGACAACTCTGGAATGTCAGCTCTCCATGTAGCAGCCCATGCCGGCCACACCAAAATAATGGAGGAGCTGTTTCGGTGGCGGCCCGATATTTGTGATCTGCTGAATGACAAAGACCAAACGGCTTTACATGCTGCAGTATTAGGAGCAAGAGTTAATGTTGTGGAGTACATATTGAAGACGCCTAAGCTTGCGGCGATTATAAACGAAGCAGATAAAGATGGAAACACTCCCTTGCACTTAGCTGCCCTTCACCAAAATGATAAAATCATAAAAGTTCTGTCTGGCGATCGGAGAGTGGACATGATTGCTATTAATAAGGAATTCTCGATGCCCACCGACATGTTTCTTGGTGACAATATTATTGGTGAACAGGTATGCAACACAACAAGTACTAATTACCTTTAAGTCATTTCATCCGTCTTTAAAGACTAAAAGAGTGTGCTTTCTTGATGTTTAAAGGAAACAATTCGCCGTGGTATGGTTTTGCACAACCTGGGGTGCTCTGTTGGCGTGCCATTTTTCCAACAACAAATCAGTCGTGACGTCGACAAAGTGGAACCACTAGAGAAGGACACAGACAAGATCAGAGAAAACCAGCTGCAGGCTCCTCCGGATGATCGTAATGCCTTAGAAAGAGATGACACCAAACTACTTGTTGCAACGCTCATTGCAACTGTCACGTTTGCAGCATCTTTCACCAGCGTGCCTGGAGGATTTAAAGACGATGGAATGCCTATTTTATATGACAAGGCCGCTTTCAAAGTGTTTCAGTTTTTCAATGCAGCGTCCTTCTACATCTCAATTCTTGCAATCTATAACGAATCAACTCCGATAACTGTGTTATCCATCCATCTACCCACACCATCAAGTCTCATTCAGTATTCTATTGGAGGAATGGTGGTTGCATTTTTTTCGGGCACATTAGCAGTGCAGCCGAGACGTAGTCACGGAAATTTGTTTGAATTTATATTTGGTACAAATTCGGTTGATATTGTGCTCACGGTAATGTGTGGCATGTTTTTAATATTAGCTATCATCCCTGTGCTGAAGTCTCTGATTCAAATACGCAGGGGAAAGAGGATCCACTGGTTTCGAAACCGTGTAATTTAAGCGCTACTTATTGAAGTAAGTGAAGTCTACCTGCACTCCTTTAATTGATTGGGTTAAAATTAATATGAATGGGGCATGGAAAATGAACTCACCTAGTGCGGGTTGTGGTGGAGTTTTTCGAGACTATAAGGGTGAGGTTCTTGGTGCTTTCTCCTCCAATTTAGATATCTGAAGCTCAGTTGCAGCTGAAAAAATGGCGAAATCAAAGCTATTGAGTTGGCTTGGATTCGCGGCTGGAAGCATGTTTGATTAGAAGTTGATTCGTCTCTTGTTCTCACATTCCTTCGCTCTTCTCATACGGTGCCTTGACAACTTCAAGTGGAGTGAGGCAATTGTCTTCATTGGATTTCTCAAATTCACTTGCTTTCTTCACACATTTATAGAGAGGGTAATCAAGTTGCTAATGCTTTAGCTAATTTTGGTGCTTTATTGTCAGATATGATTGGTGGGATTCGATTCCACAATTTACAATTTCTTTTTGTGCTCGTAACCGTTTAGGTTTTCCTAATTTGCGATTTAGCTAGTTTGTAGTTGTTCTTGAAGAGGCATATCTCTTCAATTTTTCGAGGGATAAGGTTGTTGTCTTCCCCTTACCTGTTTTTACGTACTCTTTTTTCTTTTTCTTTCAATAAATTAACCTCGTTCTGTCAAAAAAAAAAAAAAAAAAAAAAAGTGAAGTCTATAGCTACCTCATTACGTTAGTTTTCTCTGCAAGGAGCCAAGGAAACTTATATCAGTTCATGTTGATGTGCAGCACATGAATCTATTCTTATTGTTTACAGTTGGTGGTGGAAGCCTAGCAATTATTTGCATGAAAGATACTTTTTGTCATCATGCAGCTTTAATTTGTCCAAAACAAATTAGTGTGAAGCAAATGTGCTAGCTCTGGAAAACATTAACCTAACTATCTGGAGTTGCTTTTGATTCTGTTGCTCGAGTTGTGGTCATCAGCTCTTTCGTAATCTAATATAGCTTCACAACACATATTCGGTCGTATTCTAATTCTCTCATCTAACTAATACTAATTTGAAGGCAATTCTAAAGTAATTAATTTAAGTATAGCTAAAAGGTGTTCAGTAATGCTATTTGTTACAGGACAAGAATTAATGGTAAGAAGGATAATATGATTCAAAAAAAAAAACTTGGTAGAAAGCCTTCAAGTCGATCATATTGGTTTTAAACATGTTAGAAAGCCTGAATAAAGAAGATCGGCAGCCACCAAGGACAAAGAAAAACGAAGACTGGTCGATGAACTGTTACAACTGTAACTTTCTAACCTATTGATAAATAACTAAGCAAGTACCAGTATATTTAAGGATAAGTCTGATTATTTTTTCCTACTTGATCAGTGACTCGGTATACTGGGCATCCTTCACATATATTGCTTATAAAATTGCTAGAAGAAAGAAGATTGGCTGCAATCACTGAATCACCTCAAAATAGAAATAAAGACTGGTGGATGAATTGTTGATAAGCCAGTATCGGCCAGTACCTTCAAGGAAAAGATGTAGATCCGTGGATGCCGTATATATTGTTCTCAGAAGTTTAAAATGTCATTTGATTATTAAAAATAAGTCTACCTAATTACTAGCATTTTTTATTGTACTCGAAGCTCTAAAGTCTTCATATTCCATTGATAGAAGAAACGGTACGTCGACTTTAAATAACTAACTAAAGAGTAAAGACCGACTACAAAATGACATTTATATACTTGATTCAAATATATAGGTGCTTAGTTTCTATCTCCAATAGTTTGAGAAAGTTAATTGATAGGGAGAAAAGAGAGTTCAAAGCTAGATGGATCCTTCTATGTACAAGGCGGCAACATCTGGTAATGTTTAGGGACGGATCTGTTAAGGAAATTAGAATCCTTCCCATCAAGGCTCACAGAGTAGACCGATAGAAAAGTAACAAACCACAAGACAAGCAACAAGAGAACACCGAGATTTAACGAGGTTAAGCATAAATCTATGCCTACGTCCTCCCGAGAGATACATGTTCTTCACTATGAGAATAATTACAGTACAAGATACAATTGAGCTAAATCACCATAACCCAAACCCATAACCCTTGTACACCCACCAGGGCCGGTCCTGAGAATTCAGAGACCCAGTGCGAAAATTTAACCGAGGTCTTGTGTTCATTGCATAATGACTTTTTTTTTTTTTTTTGAAGAACATTGCATAATGACTTAAAAATAAATAAATGGGTATAATAAAGTACGAAAGTAAAAAAAGAAAAAAAAAAAAAGAGAAAAGAAGAAAGGAAGATTAAAACAGAAAAAGAGAAAAGCAAAAAAAAATAGGGACACGGAAAGTAGAAAAAAAAAAAGAACGAAAATGAAAAAAGGAAGATTAAAGTACGGAGCCTGGGATTTGAACTCGTGAAAAGGGAATGATGGCCCACGAGACGTTGCCAGCATACCAACTGGACTACACAAGCCTTTGAGTGTATATGGGGAACTAACTTTATTATATTCCTCTTGTACCAATATATATGTATTTGAAACTCGAAGCCGGAGGCCGCCCATTTCCAGAGGCCTTGTGCGGCGGCACTATGTGCACACCCTCAGGGCCGCCCCTGACACCCACACTCATAGAATTTCCCAAGAACTCACTCTCACCCAAGAGCTGTATTCACTCTTGAAATCTCTGCTCCCTTACCCAAGAGATATACACTCTCTTGTCGATGATCGCATGCACCGACCATGCCTTGGTTTACTACCCATGCCCCCCAATTATAATCCAATTGGTAGTAGGAAAACCAAACCTTCTTGTACAGGAGAAAGATCCTATTCCTGATAGGAATAAACTTTGACATCAACCATGTCCAATTAGGAAGACTAACCAAGTCCAACTAGGACTTGCCTTTCCTAATTAATTCTCATCACATCCTAACAGAATTCATGTACAAGCCTACTTGAGTTGTAGCCCAACCCAAATCTCCCTCATAAACATCTATATACTATAAAATGTACCAACATTCTAAAAGTTGTTTGCAGACCAGTTGGTTAAGGCCTTAGCTTCCCCGCCTTCCCACATATTAGGTCCCCAGGTTCCTTAACAAATGGAGTCAGTTTCTGTTTCTTCCTTTTTTGCCTTTTATTTCTTCCTTGTTTGACTAATTTTCATAACCTTTTTTTTTCCCTAGGTCGATTTTTTTTCCTAATCATAGATAAAAGTATTTCTAGCTTTATATAATTTTTTTCGTGATAAGATTGAGTGTAGTAAATGAGCTTCACTTCTCTAACTTTATTTATTTATAGTTGGGACAACCTAATGTTAATTGATAAAATATGTATCACATAGGTATTAAAAATAAACTCAAATCATTTTAGAACTTTTGTGCTTTTAACGAGAAAAAAAAATTACTTATTATTCTAACCCAACCGAACTTAACATCCTGAATCCTAGGGACGTATTCACGTGAAGGGCAACCCAAAATTCTTTTAATCTTTTAGATAGTATAAGTGTGCTGGTGAACTTGCTCTTAATCAAGGCTCTAACTTTGATTTAGTTGGCAGAGAAAAAAAGAATCTTGTAAGCAGGCCTTAAATTAGCCCACCCCAAATCTACATCCTGGCTACGTCCCTCGTGTTGGTTTCTTATAAACACTACTAGCAAAATAACAATACACACGGATTTACTGTAGTTAAAAGACACAGAAATCCGTGTGAAATATAAATACTAACAGAAATCCGTGTGAAATGAGCATAATCGGGCCCACAATAATTTATACAATAACAATATCAACGGAAATCCGTGTGCATAAACAATAGTCACAGATATCTGTGTAAAAACTGATTTTTGTACGTATTATAAATTAGTTTATTTCGAAATAATTAATTTTTTATGTTATGTGAATTATGGAGGGACAGATTTCCGTTACAATAAGTATTTGATACAGATATCTGTGTGAAAAGAACATAATTGAGCCCTACAATCATTTATAGAATAACAATATCAACGGAAATCCGTGTGAATAAACAATAGTAACAGATGTCTGTGTAAATGATAAAATATTTTTACACGGATATCTGTGTGCAGATCAATTCACACTGATTTCTGTGTGAAAATCCGAAATTAGTTTATTTCGGGATCATTAATTTTGTTTGTTATGTGAATTACGGAGGGACAGATTTCCGTTATAATAAGTATTTGATACAGATTTCTGTGTGAAATGAGTAATACACACGGATTTCCGTGTGAAAATGTTGACACAGATATCCGTGTGAAAAGAACAATGAGCTACAGAATTCCGTGTGAAAAAGGAGACTACACACAGAAATCCGTGTGAATAAACAACAGTAACTGATGTCTGTGTAAAAACTAAAACCTTTTCACACGGATATCAGTGTGCAAAGAACAATTAGCTACAAAATTCCTTGTGAAAAAGTATATGTGTATATAAGGTTAACCACTTATTTAATATTGAAAGAACGACGGATTGAGTTAATTTTTTTACACCGTACCTATTAATACATTATTACCAAATACCAATATCAAATTTATCAATTTTTTATTTTTATTTTTTGGATTGCACAAAATTCTTATATGTCTACTAATGTGGTATAACTAGTTTATTAGTTATAATGAAAAGTA
>BDJD01001319.1:173100-184136 GCA_002564525.1 Rosa multiflora
GGAAATAGACTTTATCAAAATCGACCGTAGGATGTTATCATGATAAGAATAAATGGTTGTGTTCAAAATTTCAGCTATTTTCGTCGTCGTTTGGGCTTCGATCTAGTAGGTCAACCCTAAACCTTAAATATTATATAAAACTAATATGCTCATCACCGCTCACTCGTATCTTATTTTTTTGATCTATAAACTCTCATGCTCTCATGGTTAGAAGCTATATCAACTAATGTAAAAATTTCCGAAATTTTATCTCCTCGAGGGTCGGCTCCCCTTAGGGAAGTAGAAGTGTTTAACGGGTTGACCGGTTATTGGTACAGACATCTGTGTGAAATGAGTAATACACACGGATATCTGTGTGAAATGTTAACACGGAAATCCGTGTGAAAATAACCATTAGCTACAGAATTCCGTGTGAAAAGCTCTATTAGCTACAGAATTCCGTGTGAAAAACTCTATTAGCTACAAAATTCCGTTACAATAAGTGTTTAATACAGAATTATCTGTGAAATGAGCAACACACGAATATCTGTGAAATGTAGACACGGATATCTGTGTGAAAAGAAAAATTAGCTACTAAATTCCGTGTGAAAAAAATATAATAGAGACAGAATTCCGTGTAAACAATAATTAACATGACAATTATATATTACCGAGATAAATACACACGAAAATCAGTGGTAAATATATATGTATCTCACACGGATTTTCGTGGTAAATTTTTTCCCGCTCACTTTTTTGGAACAAATTCAATTTCCCTCCCCTAATAGTATTACACACGGATTTCCGTGGATTTGTTCCCGCTCAATATTTGGATATTCCCACGGATTACTGTGGGTGCTGTTGTAAATATTTAAATAACAATAGATGGTAGGTATTGGGTTACCGAGGTAAATTCACACGGATATCTGTAGTAAATGCAAATGTATTTCACACAGATTTCCGTGTGAAATACTATAAACACACAGATTTCCGTGCATATTAATGCTGCTTAAAACCAGAAAACCAGAAACCAAAATCTAAAGCTCCGAATTCTCTCATGTCTCCCTCTCTCTCTCATCTCCTCCACCCACTGCCCCCTCCCCCACCCTCTCTCTGCTCCTTCGCCCACTGCTCTCCCTCTCTCTCATATCCCAGCTCCTCTTCACACGGAAATCCGTGTCAATTGTTATAAGTTTTGACACAGAAATCAGTGTGAGCTATATCTCAAACAGAAATCCGTGTGAAATACAATTTACACATTTGACACAGAAATCCGTGTGAAATAGAGTTGTTCACACGGATTTCATTCCATTACGGTGATCTATATTTACGGAAAGATAGTGGGGCCCACGTCTAATATTCACACGGACAAAATAATCCGTGTGAGATAGGTATGTATTTGACACAGAAATCCGTGTGAGATAGGTACGTATTTGGTACAGAAATCCGTGTGAAATAGAGTTGTTCACACGGATTTCATTCCATTACGGTGATCTATATTTACGGAAAGATAGTGGGGCCCACGTCTAATATTCACACGGACAAAATAATCCGTGTGAGATAGGTATGTATTTGACACAGAAATCCGTGTGAGATAGGTACGTATTTGGTACAGAAATCCGTGTGAAATAGAGTTGTTCACACGGATTTCATTCCATTACGGTGATCTATATTTACGGAAAGATAGTGGGGCCCACGTCTAATATTCACACGGACAAAATAATCCGTGTGAGATAGGTATGTATTTGACACAGAAATCCGTGTGAGATAGGTACGTATTTGGTACAGAAATCCGTGTGAAATAGAGTTGTTCACACGGATTGCAGCTAATTCCGGTAATTTATATTTATGGAATTATAGTGGGGCCCACGTAAGTATTTCACACGGACAACATAATCCGTGGCGGATGAGCATTACCCCCCCTCCAAACCGCACGGTAATACCAATCTGTGCGTGCACTGTGTGTAAAAGCTATCACACACTGAAATCAGTGTGAGATAGTCTTATTACCCACAAATTAAAATCCGCGGGTAATTGTTGTTTTGCTAGTAGTGAAAGAATTAGAGATGGTGATGTATCATCTGATCTTCTCAGTCATCAAACCGCTGAAGGCAACAATGTTCTTCACCTTGCGTCCTTGCAGCTGAATTCGAGCAGATCAATTACTTCAAAGACATCCCTCTCAACATGGGTGACACGCCCATGCACATTGCTGCCAAAGAAGGTTGTGATGAGGTGGTCGATCGACTTCCTCATCGAACAAGCAAAAATGCTACATATATATTCGAAAAGCAAATGATCAGGAGAAAGGATCAACTTATGCGGAATCTTATAAAAAGTAATTACTTCAACTCACTAATTTGGAAATGCATACAGCATTGCATGTTGCTGCCCAATCCGGTCAACGCGGAGTGGTGATTTTGTTGATGAAAGCATGCCCTGAGTTGTGTTCTTCAGTTAACAGCACCAAGGAGTCCCCGTTGTTCTTGGCAACTTGCATGGGTTTTTCCAACATTGCTCGTTATATTTTAACCGAGTCTTTAGTATGTCCTTCGTTTCAAGGAATCAATGGAGTCACTGCCTTACATGCCGCTGTAACTCACAAATACCAAGGTGCTGAAGGTAACACATGTCCATTACTCCTTAATTCAGTCATGCCAAAGTTATAACTTTTTCTTTTTTTATGTATTAACTTTTCCCACTAGTAACTTTCATCTCCTACCTACTGAAAATTACGATGAAAATTAAAACATGAAAAATAATAACTTGTTTTAGGTACTTCTAGTTATAGGCTCGTAGGTTTAAAGACAGGGAAAGTGATTCCCAGTTAATCATAATGTGTGTGTGTGACAGGGAAAGTGATTTCCAGTTAATCATAATGTGTGTGTGTGCCGAATCAGAAGCGAATGTCCGTACAAATGCAAAAGTGCGGACGTCCCGCCTCCGGCCTCGATCAGGCGGCGATGGCGGCGCTGCGGTTGCCAGAAGAACCCTCTGGACATCCCGGACGACGTCACCATCAAGGCGAAGGCTCAGCTGATCGGAATCGAAGGGGTGAGCGGCGAGCTCGCCTGAAACCATGGAAGCCCATCGAGGTCGACTTCGAAGTCTTCATCGACAACTCCAATAGCAAGCAGACGCTCGACATCGAGACCTGGTTTGCCACCGGCAACCGCAGCGCCGCCATCGCCGCTTGATCGAGGCCGGAAGTGTGTGTGTGTGTGTGTGTGTGTGTGTGTGTGTGTGTGTGTGTGTGTGTGTGTGTGTGTGTGTGTGTGTGTGTGTGTGTGTGTGTGTGTGTGTGTGTGTGTGTGTGTGTGTGTGTGTGTGTGTGTGTGTGTGTGTGTGTGTGTGTGTGCAGGGCCCTTCTAGTGAGGGATCCATTTTTTCGGTCTTTTCTAGGGATAGGGCATTAAACTAACTTTTCGATCATATTTTGGCATCTTAACTGTTCAGTTTTTAAGTCCTAATGTGTAGATCACTTATGCAAATTTTCAGTCAAATTGATTATCGTTAAGGCATTCAAAACAGCGACTTAAGATTATAAGTATGAACGGTTCAAGTTTGACAGATTTGGTTCGTCCATTGATTTAATCTAGTTTGATACTTAAACGATCACCGATTTGGCTGAAAATTTGCAGAAATGATCTACACATTAGGACCTAAAAACTGAACGGTTGAGATGCTGAATTGTGATCGAAAAGTTGGTCTAATGCTTTATCCCTAGAAAAGACCAAAAAAAAGAATTAGTGGAAGGGCCCTCATATATATATATAGAGAGAGAGAGAGAATTAACCAATTGCCACTCTGTGCATAATGCTTGGCATTTCTCTTAATTATATAATTGTTTAATTTAGCATTTTAATTTTCCTTTAATTTTCCTTCAAATATTATAAGTATGAAATGTATGAGGAGTAACTTTTTCCTTTCAAATATTACATGTTTTAGACTGGCTAGAGTTTCAAATCGTTGGAGCAACATTATAAAGTTAATATTCTTAATTTAGGTTTTAATTAATTTTTGCATAAATGTGACAAACAAAAAACAAGTGCTATTGTCCAGTACCATTTGGTCGATCTAGTGGCATAGTCTCCTCTTTGTAAGTGAGAGGTTGTGAGTTCAACTCAAAAAAGATTAGTTGTAGCATTTTGAGTTGTTTATTTGATAAAAAAAAAAAAAATTGGAGATGGATGCTCCAATCTCCATGTTGTATTGTTTAAAGTCACCTCAACTCAATTCAGCCCGACATCACCTGAAAATGCGTTTCATTCGAAAATTATAAATTCATCACTGTCCAAATTATTAAACAATGTATACTCCAACAAATTAAATTTCAATAATATGCCTGGGATTGTGGTGATTATGGTGTCCAAATATCCTTATAAAATCAAAGAAGCTGATTCTTTGGTTTGGACATCCCTACACTACGCAGCATTTAGAGGGAATGTTGAAGCAACTCGATTAATGATGATGCACTGTTACAGTTCTAATAGTACTCCTTACATCTTGGACAAATCTGGAATGTCAGCTCTTCATATTGCAGCATTTGTAGGCCACATCGAAGTAATGAAAGAGTTGATTGGATGTCGACCATAACTTGCGAGTGTCTCACTGCCAACGACCAAACAATTCTTCATGTTGCAGTTTTAGGTGCACAAAGTATAGTTGTTGAATACATTATGAAGATACCTGAACTTAGGAGACTAAGAGATCAAGTAGATAAAAGAGGAAGAGGAAACACCCCTTTGCATGTAGCTGTCAGTGCTACTATTGATAAGGAGTTTTTGCTGCATTTCAACAATTTTCTTGGCGATAATATTGAAGTGCAGGTTAGACTCCTTAATTCACACACACACACACACACAGCACACACACATATTATCTTTTAAACAAAAGTGAGGACATCAACACTCCGACTCATTGTGCAATGCAATTAAATCATCGGAGCCACACATCTTTTTGGTTTATTTACAAAACTTGCACTCAAAATTTCAGCTTCATGGGAAACTATTTGATCATCTAATTAAATTTGATAGCTAGAGTAAGTTGTTAAATATAGATCATTACACAAAACGGAAATGATGATTACTTAAGAACATACATAGTTTGGCGGGGGAAAGGCTTCCTAGCTCAGTGACTCAGTGTATGCTTTACATTTGCTCCAGAATTGTGATATCCAATAGTTACAGTGCTAACATCCCTAACCTGCAAAAATATACCATTCATTAGTAAGCAACAGTACATGCCTATAACCAGAATCCAGAAGACCAACGATTGGTGGCAATGTAAAATACCAATAGTGATATACCTAAGCCTGATCGGGATCACTGCCTCCCATATTCTTTGCAATGTACTGATTGTTTGTATAGAATAAGGTTCAACAACTCGTCCTCCTTCCGCTACTTTCTTGATTGAATGTCCGCTTTGACAAGCATATTTGACAGATTCAGAGAGTCGATTTAGCAGATTTATGAGAGCTATCACTTCATTTCGTTGCAGCTGCAGCTGCATATGCAAAGAAAAATGAGAGAGAAAGAGATGGTTCAAGTTCACCAACTCTAAAGAACTTGTTAAAGAAGGCAACTCAAACAAAGTCTAGATATTCAGCTGGAAAGCTATTGGAAAACCTCAAGCATAACCTGATCAATTGGTTCGGTATCTTTGCAAGTCAAAACTGACAAATGGGTATTTAGATGAATAAGAAAACCTATGTTGCAAGATGAGTTTGATAAGAGAGCTGCAAGAACTTACAGGTTGATCTTGATGATTTTTACCATCAACAGAAAAGAGGATCTTCAATGCAGTACCAAGACCAAGAACTTGAAGCTTTCCCCAGAGCCGACATTTCTCACATCCCACACAATCCATTAATGCACTGAAATTTGAGGATGAAATTTTTACAACTCCAAATGACAAGAAGGTGATCAATGTTTAGTTCAACACAAAATATTAATTACCGAAGCAACTTCTCACAGACAAACCTAATGTTTCTGAATTTCTTTTGAATTTGTTGCTTCAATTGTGGTCCACTCTGACCTTTCCAGAGCTTTGCTTCATCAAACGGTAGGGGACATGCAGCTTGGAGTTTAGGATTGTAAAGTAGCTGCCTCATCAAAGACTCTGTTCTTAGGTCTTCCTCATGATTACCTGTATCATACTCAGTCTGCTCTAAGTAATCTGCAGCCTACAAGATGTTCAGCCCATCAATGATTAGTACAATGTGGGACAATAAGAAAATTGATTATACGGTACCAACAAAGAAAGGATAGCAGAAAATGCTTACTTTTGTCACTGCCTGGAGAACAAAGAGGAATGCGAAGTACAAATTCTGAACACGATCTGGATATTTTAAAACACGATCATGCATCAATTCCATGTTTTGACCCCATTGAAATATGTTCAAAGGTCATATACAGCTCATATTGACCAGAGACAGTGACATAAATTCTTTTAGTTGTTATAAAGTACTTTTTTTCTCATTATAGAAAAGTTTCTGAAATCCTATGAATTTTCAATTTTGAAACCACAGAAGATTATAGAAGAATGAACAATGCATGTGTTATGGATAACAAATAAGTTGATAGTTATGCTGATAACGCCTCAACTGGACAAATGAGATGAAAATCAGCAGGGAAAAGAAAAATAGTCACATGATATGAGGCAGAAGGAGAACCAGATTGGTAATCTTGTCTAGAAGATAATCAGCAGCTATGTGGATTGAAATTGACGAGTGAAGACCTGATATTAATTTGTACAATACTCTTTGCTCCTGGCAAATGTCCTGAGATGAATCTGCAGAAGAGCAAAAGAAACAACACTGATACAGTTTCCAAGCAGGGCATATGTCATTTTGATATACTCAACCCAGCCTTCCCTCCATAAAGTTGTATCATCACCTTCACTGAAGTTGATTGGCTATACAAGAACGAAGCAATATCCAACAATTTAATGATAGAACATACTCATATAGCAAGCAGACTAAGGACCCAATTTTTCCAAAAAGATCTACCAAAAGTTTTGACTCACATTTTGGGCAATTTTCAGAATAAACAGCATCCCATATCCTTCTTGCTGATGGACCAGTGTAGCCAGTGTAACGTTCAGGGTTCAGTAGAAGGTTCACGTAGGTCATCTCATCTGCAGATCAGAAGTTAACAGAGTCAATCTCTGAACAACATGATTAAAAATCAACCTTTTACTCCAACAAGAAATTTTTCATTGAGAGAAATGAACACAGAACAAAGACTGAGGCAGTTTTACATTCAAAATTTGTTTGCTACATATACCATAAACCATGACCTACATTCAATAAATGGGAAGATGCAAAAAATTGAGTTCTGTCAATTAAAATGCAAGCCTATTGTCTTCACTGGTTTCTGATGTCTATCATAATATAGCACATGCATTCCACACTAAATTATAAATAATGACTTTCGCATCTAAATTTCCAGTGCGTGTACTACAGCTTCCAACAAATAAAATCTTTATTAAGGACTAAATCACAGTTAATACTAGGAAGCATAAGATCAAAGATAATATTCAGTGAATTACCATTATCAGTCTCGTCATCATTTGTACAAGGGTTATCTGTCTCAATCCAGCCTCTGAAAGCTCTACTGTCTAGAGTGCGGTCAACAGACCCCTGCAGCTTATCATCTTGACAAACCAAACTATCAGATGGAAGGCCACGGTGAAAGGGCCTCTTGAAAGGTTCCGGAAATTCATTTTCTGGACATTCGCAGATGCTGCAGTCACGCAGGAGGCACATACCATCTTCAGTCCAGAAGGCACAGTCACACCACAGCTTGGCCTATCAAATGAACCAAGTACATAAGCTCCCACAAGGTAAACACAGAGACTGACAATATTACTAAATCACTACTATAATATGAGGAAGCACAATGTCAATAGAAAGTTCACATATTCACATATCAATTCTGAATTTCTTTTTTGTTACTGACAGCTAGAAATGTATGATTATACCAGAACACCATGTAAAAATCTGGGATAAGTAAGGCAAATCACAGGAAATGTAGAAAGTTTGGTGCTTGCCTATTTCGGATACACAAGGCTACAACTTTTATGCAAAAAAGTCATACCACTTTACACAATGCTGTCAAGAATTACAATGAATCCAATTACCACTACCGTCTACTGAGCCCTCTCTAATCAGTGTATTCCATTCAAACCAGTTCTGGGTATACGAGGTCATTAATCATTATGTGACCCTCAAATCTCTAATGTCAGCATACATACACATAAGAACGAGTCAAAGATAAAGAATTCATGTGACTAGTATCATTAACCCATTGAAATGCTTAAAATAGCTCTTCAGCGTATGAATTAGATAGACAAATGTGAATCAAACCCAGAAATAGCAAAAACATCAAGAGGGCTCAAGCAGCACACCTTAAAATACCGAAAAAACGGAGTTTTAACAATCTCTTGTAGCAGAGGATGCAACACTTCTGCATTAACACTGTCCACAGTTTCATAATCACAACAGCAGTCCTCAACAATGCCACTGTATTTCTTTGAATCCTACACTCACACAAAAATCTACAAAAGAAACCATGACAATGAACTCAACTACATGTCTACATGCACATCCACACATCCAAATCTTACCTGAGGACATTGGCAGGAACTGGGATTCTTGAAAAACAGAGAAGTTGAGTTTAGAATTAAAATCTCTGGTAGAGGTGAGAGCTATGGCTAATAACACCACAACCACAGCACCCACTAAAACCCATCTCTTCACATTCTTCTCCTTTACCATCCCCAGTTCCACCAAATCTTCCTAAAATCAAGCATCACAGATATCAATGTCTGCAACTACATTTGCACATAGAAGACTTTTGAGTTCAACGTTAGGCTTTGACTTGGAAAGTCCAATTCAATTTAGCCCTTCAATTTAATAGCCAGACCCCCCATACAGAGCTAGACACACAACTTACGCGCCAATGCTATAGCGAAGGACTAAGAGACATAGTGACCGAGGCGAGAGGTACAGACACGGAAGAAATGAATTGGGTAACTGACACGTAGTTGGAAGGGATTGGACGGTGTGACAGAAATTTCTTTTGTGCGAGTGGGTTTTGATAGTCCTGATTTGTCAACGTCCGGTAGTTAAGTATGTCAACGGTGATGTGCTCGCGCCAATGGGAAAGCAGTAGCACCGTTTTAGCATAAAGGCAACCGTTGCGTACTTGCTTGTTATGGAATGGACCCAGCTTTCTGTAACTAGCCTTCCCATTTCAGAAAATTTTAATTTTATTTTATTTGTAATCCAATTTAATTCTCTAAATTTAGTCATTTTATCAAATTTGATTTTTTTTTTTTAGGTCCTTGACCAAGAACACCAAAATGAGCTAAAATTATCCTACTTATCTCAGCAATAGATTTTTGTTCCCACTTAACACCAAATAACCATTTTGCCCTCAACACAATTAAAGAATTACAATTATCACCGCTTCCTATCTCTCCCCTCCTTCCAATCCAGTTTCTCTCTCTCCACGATCTGCACAAACCGACTCTCTCTCTCTCTCTCTCTCATCACTGTCAAGTCTCTGGCGTGGTTTACCTGTATTTTCCGCGCGAGGTCCTTTTATATTCTGTCCTCCTCCTCTTTCGAGCCCAACTTCGAAAATGGATCCTCCAGGCCGCGCCAGCAGCAACCTCTGCTCACTGTTCCTCCCAGCCACATCGCCTTCGCAAGTTTGGTAGCGTCACCGAGCAGCTCCGACATGCAACTGGTGCAAAGATCCGAATTAAGGAGCCGCCTCAACTCGACTCGTCGGACCGGGTCGTCGTCATCATCACCGTCAACTCTCTTTCTCTCTCTTACGCCGACGACGTCTTTCTTGCCCCAAAACAGCAACTCTCCGGTCCCTTCTCTGTTTTGGCCCCAAAACCGCAATCGGCAAAACCATTCTAAGAGGGAAAAAAAAGGAGCAAGTGGCAAAGAAAGGTGAAAAGGTGGGTGCCCAGAGCATTTTTTTTTAAAGTAATGGGGCATAAGGAAAGAAAAAAAAAATGAATGTCTATTGGGGAGCAATAGACGTCTATTGAAGGGCAATAAACGTTTTTAAATTGATATAATCTTTTTTTTTTCTTTAATCAAAATTTTTTTAGGAATATTAATTTTCATTCCGGCTACCGAAAGTTCTATTGGGGGGCAATAAACGTCTACTGGGGGACAATAGACGTCTAGTAGGGGCAATAGACGTCTATTAGGGGGTAATAGACGTCTATTGCCCTTCCATTGGGGGCAATAAATGTCTATTGGGGGAAATAAACATTTTCGGTGAGATTTTTTGAAAAGTTCGGTGGGCGATGACCAGTGACCAAAATCCGAAATCCGACGGTCAATGACCGAAATCAGGCGAAAGTTGGCCTGAATCTAGCGACCGGTGATTGGATTCTGGCGGCCAGTCCTATAGTTCTCTCTCTCTCTCTCTCTCTCTCTCTCTCTCTCTCTCTGACCGGGCTCCGGCGAAGTCTCCTATGGTTTCTCTTTCTCCCATTCTCTCTCTCTCCCTCAAAGTAACAAAAGGGTAAAATGGTATTAGCTTCCATAATGCCTACTAATTGATAATTCGTTAGCAATTCATACTCCCTAGCTATCTCCACATTGTTACATGCATGTAACCACAAATACATAAGGGCAACTTATTGCTTGCAATGTACAACAGGAATAGTCACATACCTAAGCCTGATTGGGATGACAGCCTCCCATAATCTTTGTAACGTGCTGATTGCTCGTATGGAAGGTTCAATAACACATCCTCCTTCCGCTACTTTCCTGATTGAATCACCACTTTGACGAACAATTTCGACAGATTCAGAAAGTCGATTTAGCAGATTTACAAGAGCAATCACTTCATTTCGTTGCAGCTGCAACTGCATATGCAAAGAAAAATGAGAGAACGAGACGGTTCATGTTCACATATACTAACCTGTTGTAGGAGAATAGAATTGTGTTTATTATTGATAATAGGAGCCCTTTATATAGGGAGTTTACAGAGTACACAAAAGGTAACAGAATCGGAATACAA
>BDJD01001319.1:187505-203538 GCA_002564525.1 Rosa multiflora
CCCCATATGTCCACATGAATCAAATCAAAACAAGAATTACTAGAAGAAACACTCAATGGAAAAGGTCTTCTAGTTTGTTTAGCTAAACGGCAAATGGAACAAGGACTTGCATTGCAAGATTTATTTTGCAAAAAGGGAAATAATAAAGATACTTTGCTAGATGGATGTCCGAGCCTTTGATGCCATACGTCATGTGTTTTAGTGTTCACCACATTGCACGTTGCTTTCTTTGGCAGATTGAGACAGTAAAGTCCCTCACTTTCAGGTCCGGTCCCAATCATCCTCCCCTATTGAAGGTCTTGTATGAAACAAACTTGTTTAAGAAATATGGTGATATAAAAGGAATCAAATGCAAGTTTGCTGATGGAGATGAGATTTAGGTAAAACAATGGGACACATAGAACATTGTGAAGGACAAAGTGTGAAGAAAATGACACTGTCCCAATGTGAGAAACATGTAATGTGGTACCATCGGGCAACTTCACTGTACGATTGTGCACAGGTTGAAAAGATGTGAGAAAAGCCGAATTACAAACTATGTGGTCATTAGCCCCACTGTCTAGGATCCATGTTACATCTTTATTATCTTGTGAGAGGGCAAATGCTTTACCCGAGAGCTCATCATAGTTAGGAATGTTACCAACAAGATTGGCTGAAGGCTGTTTGATCGAATTCAACTTCTCTAGTAGCAGGTGGCCATCATTGGCATTCTCCCATGGTTTTGAGGTCTTGGAAGAGCTTTGGTCTTTCTTGTGTTTAATGACCTGTTGTTCTTCGTCACCAGCCATGAGGTATTTTGTTTGTGTAGATTTCTAGGTTCTCAAGAGGGATTGCTCTGATACCATAAAGAGATTTGATAGTGTGAATAATATGTAATAACTTTAATTCATTCAGAATGATTTACAACGTTTTATACAACAAATATGCTAATTCTATCCATAATTATAGGACTAACTATAGTAATACAAATCTCTTAATTAACTTGTGATGATACAGAAGATACCAATAACGAAGACTCCAGATCATATGAGATTCCTTTCCTCAATACATACATTTACTTCCAGTTTTTGCAAAACCAGATCCAAGTGTGAAACTAATGGGAACCGAAGAAGATCATGAAGTTCATGTGTGAAAAATAAAATGCATTAATGGATAACATAATTCATGTACAATCCAATAACTTCATCCCTACAAATTCACACCGGGCGCATGTAGATGTAAACAGAAGAAAAAAAAAAGTGGCTAGATCGATTGAATAAACTTCAATAATTTGACATTACACTTTGTGCAAAACTATCTGATGGGCTCATAATAATTGGTTGACATTTTAAATAAGTTTATAATGACAAATAGAACATGACCTTTTTGAGAATCTCCAATCAAAATGTTAAATGGAGTGTGTTAAAATTGACATTCAAGACTGATGTAGTAATGTTATATTTGTAAAACTTATTCTTCATTAAGTATGTCAAATAATAAAGATATTTTATTTGTTTTTTAAATTATTTTATTTACAAACAATAATTTTCTTTTGTCATTCCTCTCGTTCTCATTCTCTCTCCTTCTCCTTCTTAACTTCTCCATTACAACATAAATAGATGTCGAAATTCTAAAAATATATCCAAGCAATCTATAAAAAATAAAACTGAGATTCCAGTTCTCCCTTTCATTTCTATCTTCTTCTTAGGTCTCCCTCTTTAGATTATTGTACTTCTTCTGCCTTTGTTTCATTCTTCATCTTTTTCCTCCTATTTTTTATTCAACACAGAAAACTTTATCTCACCAGAGAAATTCTACAATATGCTAACATATGATAGCATTTTAATGATAAAAGGCTACAAGCAGTCAAATTGTCACAAATAGTGATCTAACAGAATATTAAACACACATTTTGGGCAATTTTCAGAGTAAACAGCATCCCATATCCTTCTAGCCGATGGACCTGTGTAGCCAGTGTAACGTTCAGGGTTTAGTAGAAGGTTCACATTTGTCATCTCACCTGCAGATAAGAACTTAAGTCAATCTCCATTCAATATTAGTAAAAATATTCATTTTCCTACAACAAGAAAGAGTATGTATCAAAATTGAAATAAATGAACAAGAAACAATGGCTGAGGAGAATTTCTACATTCAAGATTCATCTACTATATATATATGCCATAAATCATGAACCTAATTTCAACCAAATTGTGGGATGAACTCATGAAAGCGATGAATAAACAATTTGGTTGAAATTGTAAGCCTATTATGAACTCATGACTTCTATAGATTTGGATGTAAGCCAATTATCTTCATTACTTTCTGATATCTCTTAAAATGTAGCATGCAATTTCCAAAATATATCATAAATAACGACTTTTTGAATTCTGATCCAAAATGCCAATGCACATACTCCAGATTCCAACAAACAACAATAAAAGACTAAATTACAGAACTTAAGACTACGGAGCACAAAATGCAAGAGTTATATTAAGTAACTACCATTACCATTCTCATCATCAATTATCCAAGGGTTATCTGTATCAATCCAGCCTCTGAAAACTCTACTGTCTAACGTGCGGTCAACAGAACCCTGAAGCTTTTCCTCTTGACAAACCAAACTGTCAGATGTAAGGCCACGGTGCAAGCGCCTTTTAAAAGGTTCTGGAAATTCGTTTTCTGGGCATTCACATATGCTGCAATCCCGCAATAGGAACATGCCATCTTCAGTCCAAAAGGGATAGTTACACCACAGCTGGCATATCATATTTAGTTATTTACCAAGTATTTGAGCTCCCAAAAGGTAAACAGAAAGAAGAGACAAAATTACTAAATCACTTCTAATTAAATCACTACTATAGTATGAGGAAGCACGATGTCAATGACATATTCATATTTCAATGCTGAGCTTTTTCCTTGCAGACAGCTAGAAGTGTAAGATCATACAAGAATGCATGTCAAAACATTGCAAACCACAAATTTGTTGTTTTTTTTTTCCTATTTCTAGTACATAGGTCTACATCTTATATCCACAAAAGGGCATGTCCAGTCCATACCACTCCATAGGAAAGTATCGAGAATTGTAGATCAATATCAAAAAATTTGTCCAAAAAAAGAAGAAGGAAACTATGGAGAACTATTGATCAAACTACCACTAAATCACTAATGTCTGCAGAGGCCTTGCTAGCAATTTCATCCCATTCAATAATCAAACCACTTCAGAAAAGTCTTGAGCTTTTAATAACTAATTAAAAGAACATATCTAATTTGGGCTGTAAGATCAAAAATTAATATTCTTAATCTTTCTTTATATCCTTTCTACCTTTCAATTTCTTAAACCTTAGAGCTGTGTGCCCCTCAACTTCCTCTAATGTCAGCTTAGACTTTCAGCCCACAGACACATAAAAATGCTTGAAATTAGCTATTCACCATAATGCGACAGCCAAATGTATAAAAATTCTTCTAATAGCAAAAAAATTAAGAGGGCTCAGGCAGCACACCTTAAAATATCTCGGAAAAACGGAGTTTTTAACAATCTCTTGTAGCATTAACACTGTCCACCGTTTCGTAATCACAACAGCGCGCAGTCCTCAACAATGCCACTGTATTTCTTTGAATCCTACACTCACACAAGAATAAATCAAAAAGCAACAAAAGAAACCATGATAATGAACTCAATTACATGCCCATCCAAATCTTGCCTGATGACATTGGCAGGAACTGGGATTCTTAAAAAACAGAGAGGTTGATTTTAGAATCAAAATTTCTGGTAGAGGGGAGAGCTATCGCTAATAACACCACAACAACAGACCCACTACAACCCATCTCTTCACAGTCTTCTCCTTCACCATGTCCAATTCCACCAAATCCTTCTAAAATCAAGCATCAAAGATATCAATGTCTGCAACTACATTTGTACGTAGAAGACTTTTGAGTTCAACGTTAGGCTTTGATTTGGAAAGTCCAATTCAATTTAATAGCCAGACCCCCCATACAGAGCTAGAAACACAACTTACGCGCCAATGCTGTAGCGAAGGACTGACAGACATAGTGACCGAGGCGAGAGGTAGAGACTAGAGACACGGAAGAAATTAGAAATGAATCGGGTAACTGACACGTGGTTGGAAGGGATTGGACAGATGCGAGTGGGCCTTGATTGTCTTGATTTGTCAACGTCCGTTAAGTCTGTCAACGATGACGGACTCGCACTAATGGGAAAGCAATAGCACTATTTTACTTAGACCTCGTTTAATTGAAGGAAATGAAAGTCATTCCTTTATTTTTTTTCATGAGAAGTTCATTTTTCAATAACTTTCTATTCTAATGTTTGGTAACATTAGAAGAGATATTAGGAAAGTTGTTAAAAACTTTGTAATTAATGAAATAAAATAATGTGTTGTGAGTAATAAAAATAAGGAAATAATGAGAAAATAATTTCTTTGGGTCTCGTTTGGTTCATGGAAAGGAAATCAATTCCTTAGGAAATCTCATAGTAAAGGAAAACAAATTTCCCATTAGCTTTCCTTTCCACTGTTTGGAAACTTTGGGAAAGCAATGGGAAAAGATATGTTTGTTTCCATTTTAATATTTGGCTTGTGTAAGGAAAAGAAATTAAATTATACTAATATTTCATTTATATCCTCATATATTAAAACACAAATCATAAATTTTTCAAACAAAATTGTCAATAACAATTTTTAACAAGGATATGAAAGTATTTTTGATGTAATTAATGCACATTTAATGCTGGAAAAGTGGAAGGAAAATGAATCATTTGGAAGATGAGTGTATTCACTTTCCCCCATATTTTCCCTTCTCAAAGGAAAATTGTTCCTTTCCTTGTGCACCCCAAACATATGAAAGGAATATATTTCCTTTCCCAAACCCTCAATTCCGTGAATCAAATTAGGCTTTGGTGTTTGAAAGGAACCACTTATTTCCTCCATATTTTCCCTTCCTTCAGGAAAGTATTTCCGTTCCATTTGTATCCCAAATGCAAGAAAGAAACAAGTTTTGTTTTATGGTGCTTACTTTCCTCGAACCAAATGTGGTCTAAAAAGAATCGTTGCTTGCTTACTAGTTATGAAATTGACCTAGCCTTCCTATGCTAGACAATTTTAAATTTATTTTATTTTTAATTCAATTTAACTCTGTAAATTTAGTCATTTTTTCAAATTTTATTTTATTTTAGCAATTAAAAATAGGAGAGATTTTAAAACAAGGGTAGATATTGCTGAAAGGAAAAAACAAAAAAAATTAGCTATTGAACTTGTTGAATTGAAAGGTTATATTTTCTGCTTCCAAAATAGCTACTGTTATAGATATTGTGGTTTTTCTTATCTACATTGTTTGAATGAGGTGCATATTTCAAATTTCTTTGTTAATTAAGAAGAGTAACTGAGGGTTAATGAAGACTTTATTATTTTCGTTTATGGATGTAGGGTGGGGTGGGTAGTTTTTTTTTTTTAAAGAAGGGCTGGCGCCCCTGTCCCCAAGCCTTAATTAATGAAACTGCCGAATACAAGGGGGGACATTGAGCCTAAACCCCCGATTACAATAAGCATCTAGAACACATCCCGAAATGATATCGAGAGTCTCTATAAAGTACATGTATTCTGACAAGCACCAATTAGCAAAAAGTGCTCTACTGACTACTCCATTTGCTTTGTCATAGCGATGACATACCGGAAAGATAACTCGATTACAACGAAGCATAATTACCAAACTCACAGCTTTCCTACTATGTTGCTGCCAGAAAATAGATTCGGCGACACTTAGTTTCATTTTGCCACTAGAAGAGTGCGACCATTTAATCATAGATTGCCACCTCACTAGGCCAGACAAGGCACTTAGAGTGCATACACAGGCATTTAGCCCGACTAGCTCTACAAAAAACATGCAGGGACTTATTACGCGCCGATGGCGCAACAAAACTAACAAGTGAAGATAAATAAAACTAAAGATAGAAAAAATAAAAAGGACAACCCAGGCCAGGCCCAAGCCCAAGCCTCATCACAGGACATGGGAAGAACACGAACCGCCTGGCTTGGCTGGCCAAAACCCGCTACATATATCCACCGTTGCTGGGCCACCAACTGAGCCGCCTTACCAGAGTCGCCGGACCTCTGCATTCAACACGCCATCGCTGAAACGGCATGGGTGAGCTCTGCCTCTACCAATCAGACTCTCCCCTAGATAGGATCCAAAGGACCCAACCCAGATCAGGTTAGCCCGATCAGAACCCCGTTGCACCGCCATGACCATAGCACGACGACGCTGAACTTGTGACACCAACTCACTCCGCCGACTATGGCAGCGAGAAACCAATTCACCGAAGCCCAACATCCTCGATCCTCACCTTCCTGACCTTACAAACTGCCACCGCGATCGCCCCGATTCGAACAAGGATGTTGATTGAGGAAACCTGACCTACCAGACCCACAAGGAGTCAACGAAAGCCCGTCCGACGACGGCGAAGTGGTTCGCAGCTGGACAGGGAAGATAACCTCAGCTTTTCCTCTCAGACCTCTCTAGGTTTTTGGTTTGGTTGCAAATTGGGGCGGGTAGCTTTAAAACACCTCATTTCTTTGCAAGCCGGATGCCGGCTGGGAGTCCCATCTCCCAACGGGGCCATTCAATATTGTTTTTATTCTTTGATTTTCTTTTTTATTATTTTGAATTACACATTTTCAATCGCATACTCTCACATCAGACTATCATGACTGGAGGAGAAAATGTGAACCTCACAACCACCATCGGCTACCTAAATTATCCTCAAATTTCATAATATAAACAATATCGAAATTATCAATTTTTTTTATCCACCTAAATTGATACATAAGAAATAAATATATCAAATCGTCAAAATTTCTCTCGCCACAATAGCTCTTTGATATATCTATTTCTTATGTGTATCTGGATTGCTTTTTAGGGTAGCCAAGATGAATTGTATCAATTTAATTTTTTTTTTTAAAAAAGGGTAATTCACCGGGGACAGTGTTCCGCACACTTGCGGCAGCCCATCTCCAGTGCATTGCTTAGTTTTGTGAGTGGTAGAAATTTAGATACATGTATCAAATCATGAGTCTATTGGATTGTTTTGTATTTTAAAAGTCCTTTAAATTCTTGTGGTATTCAATTAAAATTTTTTAAAAATCCTTTAAAATCTTGTGGTTTTCAATTAAGATTTTAAAAAGTCATTCCAAATCTGGTGGTATTCAAAAACCATTTCAAGGATTTTATTAAATGATTGATTCTGTATGATTCTAGGGTGCTTTGTATAAATACCAAACTCTATCAGAAATCCACTCTCTAGAGGTGAGATTTTGACGTTTTTTTTCTTCTCTCACTCAGAAGATGGAAAGACCTCAAATAGAAGATGGAAAGACCTCAAATAGAAGATGAAACTGACCTCAACCTTTCTTTATCTATACTATTATTAAGAGAAAAGGTGTTGTTAGCCAAAACTGATTTTTTTTACCTTTATAACCCTCAAATATTAAAATATCATGGATTACATTTTAACATTAGGGATAAAAATGTAAAAAGAAAAAGAAAATAATAAAAAAAACAAAATAAAAGAAAATAATTATTTTAAACTCTCCACTCTCAGAATTATAACTCCCCACTACTCTTACACCCATCGGGTGTGTGGACATTTTCTAGTTCTCTACTAACAAAGGCAATTTCTCATCTTTGTATAGTCAAAATTCTCTATTCGTTTTTGATTTGATGAGATATGTGGATATAACAAAGAAGTATTAGAGGTGGAGAAGCTAATCTGGAGGTATAGCATGTGGGATTCAGGCGTTCATGAAACTTTTTTACTTGTTTATTTTGGTTTGTTTTGAATTTTCACTGCATCTTGATTTCATGTTTGCAGGTATTAAAAGATAAAAAGTTGAAAGGTTAACTAGCTGTTAGAGAAGAATTACATTTGAAAACTGCCAAGCTGCTGCCAACGCTGAGAAGGTGAGTTTCCTTCAATGATATGTCAATCTATAATTAACTTCTAACCGTTAACAAGAGAAGCCTTAGAATTACTCATATTCTTAACAGTACATTGGATTTTGTAATAATAATGTACAGTTTTTTCACTTTATGGCTTCATTGTTTGATTGATCTTAATACTGTTAATTTTTCTTGGGACTACCTTTTTCCAGTTTACTGGATCTAGTTTAAAATCACAGAATTGTGGCATGGGGATTATTAATAGGCGTTGTGGTTAAAGAACTAGGATTGAAGAGTAAGGAAGAGAATGTAGGGAAATCTGGAATCACATCAGAATCACACCAAGATTTCTCACAAATCACTTGAGGGATATTGTTTCAAACAAAACACAAGCAATCTCATTCCACTAATTTCCAGCAATACATATTGGCCCCTTTTACTAAGCTACAGAAGATACGTTATATAGAACTAACACTTGATCACTGTATTTAACACTTAGGATATTAATGGCTGACAAAAAATGCATTAGGAAATTTAAAACATGACCTAAGAAAACTGTAGAAGACACAAGAAGCCAAGAAACTCTATAAGACAAGAAGACACCGTATCAAACTCTGAACTTTGATATTTATCACTGAATCTGAACTCATCTGTAGATGTCGGTCTATTCAGGCTGGATTTCACGCCAAGTGGTCGATACATGATGGCTGGTGGACACAAGGGTCATCTAGCTATTGTAGACATGAAGCAAATGAGCCTAATTAAAGAATTTCAGGTATTCTATGATACTGATACTGAAAAGTGATACCTTTCTGGTCTGAGACTGTATTTTACTGTGCTTCAGTACTACTGCGCTTCTGCAACCATCTTCGCATGTTCTATACTTCATATGCGAAGTTTAGTTATACTAATGATGACAAGTTTAGAAACAAAACCAATGAATCATAATTGTTTGCTTAAACTTGGAACCATTTACTTTATACTGTACATCAGTTTTCTGGGAGAGGGAAGTTGGAAGGCATTATGCAAGTAGAATTTTCTGGCTGTAATCAATGCTGTGAATAGTTTTCTGAAATCTGCAATTGGGTCATTTTTAGGAGAGTTGTTTTCTGCTTTCTCAATGATGTACATGAAAATTGGATGGGGTTTATTTGTACTTCAACGTTTGAGTGGCATATGGACTGATTGGCTAGTTGCTAATTTTCTTCTCAGGTCCTGTGATGTGGCATTCTTGCATGATGAGACAATGTTTACTGCAGCCCAAAAAAAGTATAGAACCGTGTGCTGTGGCACAACAGCTTCCCTCATGTTTTCTTCAGGATCCTGCTTTGCTATGGCCATGTTACTAAGTTACTTTATCTGTGGCATTTAGTGTATTTACTTTGTAATGAACTGGAAAATCAGACTATTCTCCTCACCACGTAAATCGGTTCATGGTTCTGATCTCCAAGCAATATCCTCCCTTTCAAACTAAACAGCTATAGCAAGAATGTGGTTTGCCTTATATAAACTCTATACATACCTGTTGTGAGCCCCAGAAAAATTTATCGAGCTTACATTGAGATCGTTCGACAAGTTATTTATTTACAATCTCGGTAATTGTCAAAGTGCTCGAGAATATTTTCAGAATTTTACATAAAGTGAAATCCTCAATTTAGGAGGTGAATGGTAAAGTATACGGCACGACGAGTTCGTGAAAATTTTCTGAGAATTATTAGGATACTCGAGCTATGTATAGTGGCTGTTTGAAGTTTTGGAATTTTGGAAATTAAATTCCAGAAATTAATTACAGAAACAAAAAACAGGTGGAGCAATCCTAGCCATCCACCATCTCCACCGCTTGATCCTAGCCTTCCAGCATTAATTGGACACATTTATATAAGTTGTGAACGGTGGAAAGACACATGAACGTTTGAGAGAGAGAGAGAGAGAGAGAGCTCGGTGCTCTCTGAACCGAGACGCAGCGCGATTCAGAAACCCTCAACAGGATCCGACCGGCGCTACTTCGTCCGGCCACTAATCGACGACAGACGACCACCATCTTCTTCAACTCTTTGTCGCCTACATCCTCATGCTCTTGGATCGTCCATGCACTGAACGGAGAAGAAAACCCGACGACGAGAAGTCTGAACCTTTACCTGCAACCTCTGCAATTTCCGCGCTCCTCCGGCCACCGTTTGGGCCGTCTGTGGTATGAAACCTCACCTCCTCGTCATGCTAAACACCCCAGTATGATTAGTTTTCCGATTCGATCAACTTTAACTCATCTTCGTTTCTGGGTTGCTTCTGCCTCCGTTGCGGTTCCTCGACGCCGGCAGCTTTCCGAGCTCTTCCCGGCTTCATTTTGGCTTGGTTGCATCTGTAGGAGGAGAGAATTGGAGCAGAAAGCCACGAACTTGCTGGATTGCAGACGTCGAACTCCATTACCGGTCGAGCTTCGAATTAGGTAGGACGGAGTTGATCAACTCAGCATCGACTAGGCTATCTCCAACAATTGTGTTCTTCATCATCAAGGTTTCTTCTGCAAATTCTACCCCAAAAGGTAAAATTTAGGTTCTGTACTTCTGGGCACTCTTGATAGATTTATTGAACTGTAGTGTTTTGTTGAAATCAGAATATCCTGGGTACATGCACATAGTGGGTTGTGTTGAATAGGTTGTTTGCCTTGAGTTGATTGACTTGTGATCATCAAGTTTGATGTTTTTTATCGTACTATTTTGGCTGTTTGTTGTTCGGTGTTTTTGATGACTTTTGTTCCAGACTAGTTTTGGTATTAGTGTTGAATTGAGGTTATGTGGTGGAAGTGGCCTAAAGTAATATATGGGTGTCCAGAGTAAATTAGATACACCCATAGTGAGTCGAAAATATGTTGGGAAAATATTGGGTGTCCTTAGTAATTCCATTGAATTATTATGCGACACAAATGTTAAGTAAAGCAAAGAAAGTATCTAGTTGTATATATTGGGTGGCCTTAGTAATTGGGTACACTCAATATATGTTGGGTCAATATTGGTCAAACGTGGTCAAAATAGTCAATCCTGGTCAAACCAGGAAAGGTTGGTCAAAACAGGAAAGGTTGGTTTGGACGATTCATTAATCGTCGAGATTTCCTATAATTATTCAAAAGGTATTAATTACCGAAATGTCGGAATCTAGGACTCCAGTTACCTGAGGAACAGAAGGTTCACGACTCTTGGAATACCGGAGAGAAAGCATCGAAATCCAGGTAGGGATTCAGGACTCTACTCGGTTAGTGATTTTCTTATATATTTATTGTTATTAAAGTGATGCATGTTAAGTGGTACGGTTTGGTTAAGTTCAAATGCAACGCATACTAACCAAATCGTGAGAAAATGTGTGATGGCTTGAGAGCGAATGGTGGCTCTGACTTCCTTGGGTTCGATCCCCAAAACCTCCGGAGGGTTAGTTACACCGGTCGGACGGTAAGCGATCACAATGACGACCCGATCCGTGTGTGTAGCTAGGTAGCGGACGCTCTCACTACGCTTACCTGGTGATAAATTAAATTGAGGTAAGGTCGTGTAGTGGGTCTATGGGACTGGCCATCAGGTAAAACTTGGATTTGGCGCCGTATTTATTTAAGCATGCATCAGTTTTCAAGTTGAAAAACATTAAAGTTTTTCGTTCATTTTAAATACTTGGTTTAAGCATGTTTTCATACTGGAGCTCCAAAATCTATTTATTGGTTTCAAGCCTAGTCGAGTTAGAGTTCCTATTGAGCAGCGAGGACGAAAGCTCACCTCTACAACAGTATGACTGCAGGTACTGTGCACTGGTGACGGGACAGTAGCGGGCGGAGCTGGGTGTGCGAAAGCTCGGTAAATCACCATTTGGATTTTATTTTAAATTCTCTTTCTCGAACTTTGTGTCCAGAGCTTGTTGTTCTCTAGTCTCGTAGTAAATTCAGTTGAATTCTTTTTCATTGAAGTCCCTACCTCGAGTGAGCCTTTAGCCAAGTTCTTGATGAACGAAATAGACTTTAGCAATTCAAGTTTCCACCTCAAAAATATTTGCAGCTTCCGCTGTATTTTCCAAAAAGTTTTCCAACAAAATGCATAGCGGTTCTCTAGGATGTAAATCAAGCGTTTGGTTTATGTTTTAGAGACTCGCGACACTGTAACGATCTTAGGCTGGTGAGGTGCAGCTTGGGGCGTTACATCTGTACCATTTATTGTGAACTATTTCTAGTCATCTGCCATTATAATATGAACAAGTATTTTCAATTGAAGTATATATGCTCATTCAGCAGACCAGAATACCAAGTTCATATGTTGCCTGCACGATCGAGCTGGGTTCTTTTTTTATATATATATATTTTATTTTATAGATCAGTAGCACTGAATAATGTCTCAAGATCTTGTGCCTACTGGGTGGAAACTGTTGTAATTCAGTACCCAGTGATTTATATGAAATTTCTTTTCCTTTGCAAAAAAGATAATTATTGGCCGAGTTTGATAGAGTTTTATTTGCTTGGTTGTCTTTCCATCACATGGTTGAATCTTGAATACTTTGTTCTGTTGCTCAAAACTACTCATCACAGTTATGTTTCTGTTCCCAAAAATTAATTTATTGTGTTATTTTATTTTGATTTTTATTCTATTATTAGTATTAGAACAATCCATATACTTATTAAAATCCAAACAAATCTTGCTAAGACAATACAATAGAATCTGTTCAAATTTATGTGGAATTAAAACAAACCGTGGATTCAGCATAATTCACAAGAATTCACATATTATAAAAAGTCAGTCGGAATTATTCAAAATATAAATTGAATACACCCCTAGATACATGTATCAATCTGTCAGTACCGCTGCCAGCATTGACCGACCCTCATGTCATTTGGTTCTTTCTTCTTCCCCCATCTTGTAATCTCTCACCCCTTTGATTCATTCGACTAGTTGCCTCGACAGTGTTCCGCATACGTGCGGCGGCCCATCGATCTCCAGTGCATTGTTTAGTTTTGTGAGTGGACCGGGAGAAATGTATCAATCTGTCAGCATCGCTGCCAGTATTGACCGACCCTCATGTCATTTGGTTTTTTCTTCTTCCCCCAACTTGTAATCTCTCACCCCTTTGATTCATTCGGCTAGTTGCCTCGACTGGTAGGTGGGATAAGAATTATAAGATAGGAGGAGTACGTAGGAGGAGGCATCGAAAACCACCATGGATCCTTACCTGTATGAGGCGGCGACGCTCGGAGATGTCAGCTTCTTGAGAAGAATCAGAGACGGTGACGTATTACTAAACCACGATCTTCTCCTTCAGAAAACGCCTAAAGACAACAACATTCTACACATCGCCGCCGAATTCAAACACAATGAATTTTTCGGACAAGTCCCGAATCACTATTCTCCAGCTCTGTTTTGGGCGGCCAACAAAAAGGGCGACACTCCTCTGCACGTGGCCGCTAGAGTAGGCTGTGATAAAATAGTCAAGTTCCTCATCGATCAGGCGAAAGCGCTGCACATAAGAGGAGCTGATGAGGAAAGCTGTCATCCAAAGCCGCTGCTTCGGATGACGAATTTAGAAATGGATACGGCTCTGCATGTGGCTGTGCGGTACGGTCATCGTGAAGTGGTGGTCAGGTTAATGGAAGCCGATCCTGAACTGTGTTGTTTGACTAACAGGGCAGATGAATCGGTTTTGTTCTTGGCTGCTAGGAAGGGGTCTGCAGAGATTGCTCGTTATCTGTTGGACGAGTCACCGGTGTGTCCTTGTTTTCGAGGGACGAATGGTGTGACGGCTTTGCACGCCGCTGTAACTCGCAGCAACCTCACCAGCCAAGGTAGTTTTCTACATGATCCCCTCAATTATATATGCATAGTTTATTTTCACAGGTTCACTTTTCTAAGATTTTCTTGCCAGTTGTAACTTGTAAATTTGATTTTGACTTATTATTATACATATACTAAAGCTGGTACTCGAACTGACGGTTTTGCCCATGAATTTTAACTGAAATTACAGTTCTGCCATTTTTTTTTTGTTTATAGTTCTGTCATATATATAAGTATATATCAGCTGAACAAAATAAAAAGAATTGAAAAGGATCCTATCCTTGGGCAATGGCAAGAGACTGTGAAGCATGGTTAATTGAATTGTATAAGATTAAGGATCCTATTTTTGGGTTACTTCCTTAATTATATTTTTCTTCATCTTGTAAACTTCTACATTTCAAACAATTCCAATTGTTATTAAAATATAAGAGTGAGTTTATCAAAATTGTTATTTATCTACATGAGCACATTACACACTGCACCTAATATTAAAAAAAATTATATTTTAAGTAGCACCGATATTTTTTAGATTATGAGTATTCATCTATTATATATGAAACTTGAAAAAAAAAACAAACAAACAAACAAACCCTGCAGCAACGTGTGGCTCAATTTGCTTCAAACCATGAAAAAAGTTTGTTATTGTTTGCATTTGTTTCTAATCTATTATTAACAGCAAAACAAATCATATTCTAAATAGAGCAGATATTTTTTAGATTGTGAATATTCATCTATTATATATAAAACTTAAAAATAAAAAATAAAAAAACAAACAAACCCGCAGTATCACGCGGATCAATTTGCTAGTTATTCAACTAAATGTTTAGAAACCTTTTGGTTTTTCATTAAACCCATACACTATGTTTAGTCATAGTGAATAGTTCCTGTTAAAATGAATACCTTCTTTGTTCTGGTTTGGACATGTAATTTTAGTGGTCGAGAGTATAGTACCGCTTAGCTCTAACTTTTGAATGTAATATATGCTAGGCATTGTGAGGACTATGGTGTCCAAAAATCCTAAGATGATTAAAAACGTCGATGCACTTGGCTGGACACCGTTACACTATGCAGCATTTAGAGGGAACCTTGAAGCGACTAGAGTGCTAATGCAATGTGATAGTTCTGCATCTTACATCTTAGACAACTCTGGAATGTCAGCTCTCCATGTAGCATCCCATGCGGGCCACACCAAGATAATGAAAGAACTAATTCGGTGGCGGCCTGATATTTGTGATCTGCTGAATGACAAAGGCCAAACGGCTTTACATGTGGCAGTATTAGGAGCACGAATTAATGTTGTGGAGTACATATTGAAGACGCCTAAGCTTGCAGCGATTATAAACGAAGCAGATAAAGATGGCAACACTCCTTTGCACTTGGCTGCCCTTCAGCAAAATGATAAAATCATCAGAGTTCTGTCAGGCAATCGTAGAGTGGACAGGATTGCTATTAACAATGATTTCTTGAAGCCCATTGACATGTTTCTTGGTGAAAATATTGGTGAACAGGTATGTAACACACCAAATACTAAGCATTAAGTTGTTTTCTATGTCTTCTAAAGACTAAAAGAGTGTGCTTTCTGAATCTTTTCAAGGAAACAATTCGCAGTGGTATGATTTTGCACAACCTGGGGCGCTCCGTTGGGGTGCCATTTTTCCAACAAAAAATCTGTCGTGACTTCGACAAATTGGAACCACCGGACAAGCATACAGACAAGACAAGAGAAAACAAACAGCAAGCTCCTCGCGATGATAATGCCTTGAAAAGAAATGACACCAAACTACTTGTAGCAACGCTGATTGCAACCATCACATTTGCAGCTTCTTTCACCAATGTGCCTGGAGGATTTAAAGACAACGGAATGCCTGTTTTATATGACAAGGCGTCTTTCAAAGTGTTTCAGTTCTTCAATGCAGTGTCCTTCTACATCTCAATTCTTGCAATTTATAACGAATCAACTCCGATAACTATGTTATCCATCCATCTACCCACTCCATCAATTCTCATTCAGTATTCAATTGGAGGAATGGTCGTTGCATTTTTTTCGGGCACGTTAGCGGTGCAGCCGAGAAAGTACGATGGAAATTTGCTTGAATTTTTATTTGGTACAAGTTGGGTTGATATTCTGCTCGCGGTAATTTGTGGCATTTTATTAATGTTAGCCATCATCCCTGTGCTGAAGTCTCTTATTCAAATAAGCTGGGGAAAGAGGATCCACTGGCTCCGAAACCGTGTAATTTAATGGCGCTACTAATTGAAGTAAGGTCTACCTGCACCAATAATGTTACCTGAAATGGTGAATGTTG
>BDJD01001319.1:209045-229144 GCA_002564525.1 Rosa multiflora
TATGAGAGTGTTGGATGATTCACACTAACTATCTTGCAAATATCGATGTCAATTTCACAAATGCATGCATTTCCTATATGTGTTAAGTCCCGTATTTAGTACCGGTCAAGGCTACTAAACCAATTATCCTTTCGGTGTATCGATTATGCCGGTTAGGGCCACAATCAACTCTCTAATTTAGGCATTACGCCGGTTAAGGCCGCAATATCTAAAATTAGAGGCCTAGAGTGCAAGATAATAGAGACCCAAGCAAGCTTAGCTACAATTAAGCTAGCTAATGGTTACCACACTTAAATCCTAGATGCCACAAGACCAATAAGTTGTCAATTTATCAATCTATTCATCACAATTGCCCACAACATAATTTCAAAGGGTGACAAAGCCTAGAAACATGCTTCTAAGGACCAATAAATTCGGATTTAAAGCATACACAATGAAAATTGCATTTATTAAAATTAAGGCATCAATATTTATACAAGATGAGTTAGGGTTTCACAACCCTAACTCCCAAAATTAAACTACTCACAACCCATACAAGAATTCATCAACAAAAGTATATAAAAATTATGAAATGGATAATAAGGAAGAGAGGGGAGAATGAGCTAGTATGAATCAAGCAATTTCTTCACCCAACTACCTAAATTAAGGTGTGGTACTTTTGATGATAATTCCCTTGAGGCCTTGAGTGTCCAATCACATAAGATGAAATTTAAAAAAAAATGAAGAAGGGAAGAGGAGAGAGTGTGAGATGATGGGTGAGTGAAAATGGTAAGAGATTTAAAAAATGGTGGAGAAAGAGAGATGGAGATGGGTTCGGCACTGTTGGAGAAGAAGAAAGAATTGGGGTTTTTGGGGTGTGCGGCTCGTAGCTCTAGGGTTCTCGTCCTCCTCCTCCAGCTCAAGAGAGAAACATATATATATATATATATATATATATATATATATTTGGCCCCTTGTGTCCGTGAGAGAGAGATAGGGTTTCATGGTTAATTAAGTGAAGGCCATGTGTCAAGTGGCTAATGGATTAAAGGGGGGGAGGGCTGCACGTTCAATGTATAATGACTATAATCTGAGAGGAAGAGAATGAAAAGCTAGGTGCACACGTGCTGCACCATTCCTTGATTAATCAAGTTAATTAATCATTTGATTAATTAACCTAATTAATAAACATGCATTCCTTTTTAATAAAATCTATTCTTTTCACTATTTTCCATGCACTTCCGCACATATTATCGGACGCAATTGAATCTCGCTCTCTTGATGCTTTGACTACGGTTGACCGCATCGGCTATTTTGTCTTTTTGTTAGAAACTCCAAATTGCTCCATTTTTGCACAACTTCTTCCGAAATTCACAACTCCGCTTATTTACTATAAAATAAATAAAAATGGATTAATTACACAATAATTTACTTGAGGATTAACTTAATTCTAGTGTTTTAGATACAATTACATGCATAGAAATGCGTGTAATCACAACACTTTTTTTTTTGTGTGACAATTGCAGAGACGAAAAGGCTCCTCATGTGCTAACCAAGTTAACGGAGAAATTAGATGGAAAGTCTAAAATTTAACAATAAGGTGTAAATTGGCAACATTTAGAAAAGTGAGGGTGTAAATAATCAAAATTGAAATGTCAGAGGGTAAATCGGCAGTCATGATAAAAGTCAGGGGGTAATTTGGCTATTTTGTCTTTCATAAAATAGAAATGTTTGTCTATTTACTTGTTTACATACAGTTTTCAAAAAATTGTTATTCTATTGACAAAAAAAAATACGCTAACCAAAAATGTGTCTTTTTTTTTTTTGGTCTGGAACTAAACAAAACTGTTCTTTATATACAACTTACAAAAATGATTAATTCTTGGCAACATATTCTACATTAATTCGAAGGTCAAAAAAATCAGTTTACTTGAGGTCTTCATTGGCGTCATCTATTTTGGTTCATCTTCTTGGAAGTTCTCTTCTGTGTTAGTGGAAGTTTCTATTTGCTGTGAATGTGATGGACTGCTACTTAAATATTGGGTAATAATTAAGATGTGAAAAGAAAAAAAAAATCAGAGTACAAATGTAAAGAGAAGCAAGATATTCGATATAAGTTAAGCAGCTTAGGAGGTCAAGATTATCTTAGGGACATGAACATAATGAAGTTTGATATCTAAAAACCGCAAGTTATGGTCGCTGTTGCAGGTTAAGCTTGCCTCAATTTATTATATAAAAGAGTTTATATATATTAGTAATGAAACAAAGAAAGAAGCTTATAAAACTCATAATTACCAACATATATCAAAAGTCAAAATTCATCAACTCGTTAGCTTATAAAATCAGCTCTGAACTCTAATCTGATTATACCACAGAGGTGCAAAAGGGCTTAGAAGCTTGAGAAGACTGTTGCTCCCATATGCACTAAGAATTAGGATTGTTTAATAATGTTCAACTTTGTGTTGATCACAATATCCAAAATGGTGGTCGTGTGTAGCAGCCATTGCAGGGGTGAGTGTGCATGTCTTGGTACTACTTAAACTGGAGGGACAATTCAGTAAAAAAGGCATGCAGCAAGGGTAGAAGTGTCTTTGCACTGTAGTACTGTTCATCACTATTCATTGAACAGTACAAATATCATTTTACTTTAGATTATGTGTGATGTTTAGTAACATTAGAAGAGGTATTAGAAAAGTTGTTAAAAAGTTTATAATTAATGAAATCAAATAATGTGTTGTGAGTAATAAATACAAGGAAAGAATGAGAAAATAATTCATTTGGTGTTTGAAAGGAACCACTTTCCTCCTTATTTTTCATTATTTCAGGAAAGTATTTTCTTTCCATTTGTATCCCAAACACATGAAAGAAACAAATTTCTTTTCTTGATGCTTACTTTCCGCGAACCAAACGTGACTGTTTGGCTCCAGTTTTGTTGCAGCTGGTCAACAGTCTCATTTCTGCGTGGGCTTGCCAACACCGTTTGGCTGCGGTCGTCGGGGGTGTCCCTTGACCTGACTTCTTTCAAGAAATTGTGGATGAGGAAAGCACCAACCTTGTCGCGGGATTCTTTGTGCCTCGTGGTGCAGACTTTTGCTAAGCTTCTTCAAAATCACACAATCGATACTCGACATCGTAGATGGAGCAAAGCGAAAATCACTAGGAAGTGGGGAGAACTTGCTAAAGCATGACTTTAGCTTGGCTGGTTTGCGAGGGCGTTACCCTTGCTTGGCTGGTTCCGTAACCGTTGTGGCGCGGTACTACAGTCTGCTCCCAAGGAGACTAGGACCAAAGCAAGTTGACAGAGGGTTTGGTGGCATTGACAGTTGGCTCCTGAGGATTCTGGGACTGGAGTGTGGTCACAGGTAAGAGAAGGAGAGGGATTGCTCCGGAGAGGCTTGGATAATCGTAGAGGGAATTGTTGGGTTCAAACAGTGACCTAAAGGGAATTATTGCTTGCTTACTAGTTATGGAATGGACCTAACCTTCCTATGCCAGATAATTTTAATTTTATTTTATTTGTAATCCAATTTAGTTATGTAAATTTAGTCATTTTATCAAATTTGATTTGATTTTAGCAATTATAAATAAGAGTGATTTTAAAACTAGGGTAGATATTGCGGAAAGTAAAAAACAGAAAAATAGCTATTGGACTTGGTGAGTTGAAAGGTTATATCTTCTGCTACCAAAATAGCTACTGTTATAGATATTGTGGTTTTTCTTATCTTCATTGTTTGAATGAGGTGCATATTTCAAATTTCTTTGTTAATTAACAAGAGTCGTCTATTCTTACTATATGTTTTCTACTATCTTTTATTAGTCTTTAAATGAATTAAATAATAAACAGTGAATTGCCCTAAAGCACACTAACACTTGAATTGTGATACAAGCTAGAATTTGTATTAGCTTCAAATAAATTGTGATACAAGAATTTGTATTAGCTTCAAATAAATAGTGTCAAGGAACCTCTGATGTGTAATGAACAAACAAAATCAAGTCAGCTATTCAAATGCTTTAAGATTCATGTAGACAAAATAGACTAATTTATAATTGTATGCCTTCTATAACTAATGGATAGACACCTTAGAGCAAGAGGCTTTGCATGTCTGCCCGTATATGATCTAAATGACTAACTGAGGCTTAATGGAGACTATTATTTTCATTTATGGATGTAGGGTGGGGCGGGTAGTTTTAAAACACCTCATTCTTTGCAAGCCGGATGCCTGTCGGGAGTCCCCAACGGGGCCATTCAATATTGTTTTTATTCTTTGATTTTCTCTTTGATTATTTTGAATTACACATTTTCAATCGCATATTCTCATATTAGACTTTCATGACTCGAGAGGAGATGTGAACCTCACAACCACCATAGACTACCTAAATTACTCTCAAATTTCATAGATAAAATGCACGATCAGTGTCTCAACTCTTGTGCATCAGCCAAGTTGATACCCGGACTCTCAATTGTATCAATGTGATACCTGAACCCATATTTTGCTATCAACGAGGTACTTCCGTCACATTTCACTGATGGCTCCGTTAGATGTCTGACGCGGCAAACATGTGGACCCCAGAAATGCCATGAAATGACTTAAATGACCCCAGACTCTTCTAGACCTTGATTTCCCGCCATTTTCCATAGGGGATGACCACCATGCCCTCCGTCGTCATTTTCCAGAACCACTTGCCTCTCTGACCTCCACTACCTCACCTGTAAGTTTAAGCATACAAAATGTTAATTGCGATTTCGATTTCAGCTCAATCCAAAGTTCCAAACTTTACTAAAGCAATGCTCCATTAAACCAAAACCCAGTTCTCTAATCATAACCAAAACTCAACAAAGTGCCAAAACCCAGTTCTCCAATCACAACCAAAACCCAACAAATTGTACATAAACCTTCAACAGGGTACGAAGCAAATTAATGAGGGAAAGTGAGGTTGAAGAAGATAAAGAAAAGAGCCCAGAATGCAGATGGTATGAATTCATTGCCATTGTAAACTAGATGTAAACAGATGCAGGTGCTCCACTATCCCAAAAATTTCAGAGCTTCAAATTAAATTGTATCAATTCCACTTGCAAGTCTTGACCAAAATTGAAATTCGATAACAAACCAAAACCAAATCTAGAAAATAATATGTTATCCAATCAATTGGCACTTGACATCATTCAAAATAAAATAAAACCATATGTTAAACATAGACTCAAGCTTTATGCTTTATTTCCTTAGGAGCTAGATCAAAAACCCATTAATCAATGCTTGCCCAGAAATCACTTACAGTGACTTGACGATGAACTCGAGGCTCTGGTGAGGTGGAGGCGACGACGTACTGGCAGCCTGAACCTCCTCAAGAACTTGCCACTGCTCCTCTCTACGCTGTGCCACTTGTCGTTCTTCTCCTCTGGCTCACTGCTTCTCTCTCCATTGATCTGAAGGACATTCCCTTCCTCTAGCTCAACCTTCACTTCTTCATTCTTAAATCTGGGGAGGTCCACCTTTGATGGAACAAATACAAAAATGGGATAGAAATCAGTTGGGTTCAAGACTGCAGGAGTTGTGAGGTGGTGACCACCGTGGCCTAGGTTTTCTCCGTCCTCACTAATCCAATTATCAGATGCAATGATTACAATCAACGCGAGCGTGATAGCAGCTTCAAGATTTCGTTTCTGGTCTCTATCTTTTCACATGGCATCGGAAGGGATACAAACGAAAGAGCCTCAATCTAATATTGGATCGCTGCTATTGAATTATAAAGCACACAATTCACCACATAAAGACTTGTTCTTTACCTTCTTCATTGGACTGAACGACTAAACAAAGGAGGAGGAGGAAGAAGAAGAAGAAGAAGAGAGAGAAAATTGTGTAAAAAAAAAATTGGGCTGCATTTGGGCAAAAAAGATGAATTTGCCCTTTTCTTTAGGCCCTTGTGCTTGGCACGTGACTTTTTTAAAGTTCCAGTTTGAGAAATTTAACGGAAGTACCTCGTTGATAGCAAAATATGGGTTCAGGTATCACATTGATACAATTGAGAATCCGGGTATCAACTTGGCCGGTGCACAAGAGTTGAGGCACTGATGGTACATTTTTCTCAATTTCATAATATAAATCAATATTGAAATCATCAATTTTTTTTATCCACCTAAATTGATACATAAGAAATAAATACATCTATTTCTTATGTGTATCTGGACTGCTTCTTAGGGTAGCCGAGATGAATTGTATCAATAGAAAATTACACACAAGTGATCTTTTGAAACTTTAATTGGTGATAAAGCCACTTAATTTTTTTTGTACACATAAGGCCACCTGCTTCCACAAATTAATTCATTCCTGACAATTTTACCCTCCTACTTTAGAAACCCAATTAATTCAATCAGACTCTCTCTCTCTCTCTCTCTCTCCTCGACCCTAGATTTTTCACGTCTTTGGTCTCCGCCTCCGATTCCGGCGACCACCAGCACGAATCTCTCTCTCCTCGACCCTAGATTTTTCACGTCTTTGGTCTCCGCCTCCGATTCCGGCGACCACCAGCACGACTCTCTCTCTCCTCCATCCGATTCAGGCGACCACCGGCACGACACTCTTTGTCCCCCAATCCAATTCTGACGACCACCGCCTCCGATCTGGTGAGATTCCAATCGATCAAAGATTACAAAACCACAAAAAGGCGCAGCCACGCCTGAAGACGACGACGAAGCTTCGATCGGAGCTACCTCACTGGATTCCAACTCAGATCTATCCGATTCTCTACTCTTCTCAAAAACCGAATGCTTCTAGTGAGGCTTCTGGTTTCTCTGTGAAATCGACCTCGTGCTCGTACTTCGGCAGCGAGATTTCGTGCTAGTTAGGCAGATTCTCAGTTGGATCGGAGAGTGAGGTGAAGTCGAGTTTAAAGAAGAGAAGCTTCACACTACACCAATTTCGGAATCAGACAACACATATCAGACGACAGCAAACATTTTAACTGTCGTATGAAATAATCAGTCGACAGCAAGAAATATTCTGTCATCTAAGTTTTCGAATCCAACAACAGTTTTTTCTTGGCTCTTGTGCAAAAGCATTTCAGACAATGGTTGATTTTTTTGATGTTGTCTGAATGAGTCAATTCAGACAACAGTTATTACGTGATGTTTTCCAAGGTTCATTTATACAATGGTTGATAAAAGATGTTGTCTGATTGTTTTTAATCAGACAACAGTTATTACTTCTCTGTTGTGCAATTACCATTAATACAATGGTTGAAAAAGATGTCGTCTGATTGTTTTGATTCACACAACAGTTTTTTAGTTGTCTATTGTGCAACTCTCTTTCAGACAATATATTGAAATTGCTGTTGTCTGAGTTTTAGGGTTCAATAGACCGCCCTAGTTAATTGACTTTACCATTTGGCCAAAATTTTCAATTTTCACTTCCCTCCATCGACCAAATTTTATATTTCACATCGAGTAGTATATAAGGGAAAGAACCCTAGCCTTTCCTTTTTTTCTCCTTCTTCCTCTGTCGGGTCGCACGGGGCGCTCTCTCTCTCCTTCTCTCTTTCACTCTGGAAAGCTCGACTTCCGGCCATCGACTTTTGGCACCGCCACCACCACCACCACCACCAAAAGATAGCCTAGTTCTAGTTTTGATTTGGCTATCAGATAATCCTTATCTCTCTTCTTTATCAGATTTCAAAACCAAAACAAAGAAGGAGCCCTCGTCAAAATGACAAAACCTAAACTGAAGTCGCCATCTCTCTCTCTCTCTCTTGGGCACGGGCCCTCTCCCTCTCAGCCTCTCTCCTCGATGGTTCGATTTCTTTTACAACAAAAGGAATGACTAGAGCTTTTGGGAACCCATTAATCCGACACAAGTTAATTGAGGCTATCCAGTTCAAAAGATAAACAAGCTCAAGCGCTCTGGTTTTGTTAACTGGTACTTCTCTTACCTTGAAATTTCGTGTTTTTGAAATCGATTGGTTTTGGGTTTGATTGATTTTCTGGTTAAAATGGATTTGGGGCTTGGGGATTTCATAGAACTCGATTTGGGGTGTTAGGGTTTGCTGTTAATTTCGATTTGGGGGTTAGTGTTCTTGTCGATTTTTTGTTTAGTTAAAGTTGTTTGTGTTCAAATCCTTATTATGGGTTAGAAGGGCTAATTGATGTCGTCAATGCAGGTACTTGAGAGAGGGGATTGTGGTGTAAATATTTATTGAAACTCTCCGTTCTGTGTTGCAGTGCTGAGAAGGCTAGGAGTGAAGGGCGTGGAGATAAAGAAACCAGAGCAGCTCAAAACCATGGCCTCACTCATAATCCCTGGAGGAGAGAGCACCACCATGGCTAAGCTCGCCGAGTACCACAACCTGGTCTTTCTATCACTCACCCAAACAGTCTCTATTATTTGTTGATTTGTTTAAAGCTTTTTACTTTATTACTCCCGGGCTCAATATGTATATGTCTGCTTCTGCAATTGTCGATACTTTTAGTATATCAGTAAATGGGGATTAGATGAAAATGAGGACTGTTCTAGAAATGGTGTAATTTGGCTATATGGGTTTTGTTCTTTGGTGCTTTGGGTATATAGGAGTACTGGTGGAATTGTGAACTATATCGGCTTGCCTAATATAATCACAAATGACACAGGAGGTAAAGGAAATGAAGTAGATTATAGCATTATTTGAACATCCTAGTTCATTTTGTTGTAGTTAGAATTTGATTAGAAAAAAGAAAAGATTGAACTTGGCTCTATGTACCCACCAAGTCTCAGTTTTTTTTTTCCCCTGATATGTGGTTTTGTCTCTCAACAGAATCAATTAGGTCTTTTCAACAGATTCTGAAGATTGGTTTTGTCTCTCAGCTCATCCAAAATCTGCAGAGCATCCGACTGAGACCCAGAACCAAGTCAGGTAGCTTATATTCCTTGAACCTAGCTGTCCTGAATTTTGAGTCTTATTCATTGCCACAGCCATCAGTGTTCATTTTTCATTTTCTGATTCTTAATCTTGCTTGGTTAGAAGCTTTAGACTAATGGGTTCCTACTTGTTGGGTTGATTTGTATTGTTATATGCAGTCTGTTTACTGGAAGATCTTGAGAAGTATAGAGTTTCTAGTTTTAAGGCTGTTTTTAATCCCTAAATCAGAGTCGCAATCAATGTGGTAGTGTAATTTGATTAAGCTATCTCCTTGGTCTGCAACGCCACTAGAACATTCATTCTTCCTCTCTCTATTTTTTTTATTTTATTTTTAACTTTTTGCTTTGTTAACTTGTGCAATTGTCTTGATCTCATTCTTTTAATATAGAGCCACCACCAGATTATCAAAGTGAGGGAAGAGATAAAGCTTAATTACACTTTAGCACTGGGACAATTTTGGTTTCAATATATGCTTTGACAATCAAGTGTGCAATATGGCTGCAAAGTGTTTTACAGGTGAGTAAAACCTCCAAATATCATAGTCCACTGATTATGGCTTATGTTTTCCCCGTCCTTGTCTTGAATTTTCTGTTTAAAAATGGTCATAGAGCATTTTACTGTTAGTTTGCTTACTTGGTCAGAAAATTTTCTCAATTCATTATAACACTGATTGCTAGATTTTTGCTGATGTAGATATCAGTGGCACATAACCATCTACTGTATATGTATCACATACAATTATGGTGTGGAAGTTAGGATTTGATTCATTAATTTGTGACATATAATTTACTTCATGCAGGATGCTCAGAGTCTTACATGCATCATTGTCATCATCTATCAAACAAAACCACGCATATCTCAATCACTAAACAAGCACTACTGTACAAGGTACAATTACTGTTTTTTTTTTTTTAAAGTACTGTCTTATCTAGAAGTATTAGTGCATACCTTGCTGATGTTGCCGAGATAACTTGAAATGTCAAGAACTAAATTTTCCAAAATGACAAGTACAGATGTGTCTGTACGTTATGCATTTTAAACTTGCTCCATATGTATCAGAAGTTACATGACCAATGTAAGGAGGTTTATGGTATATCGATTATGTTCTCCATCGATCAGAAACTGAAATACAAATAAGAAGAAGCAATAGTGTACTTTAGATGATCAAATGCCGGAGAATTTCGATACACTTGAGGTTGAATCAATACCTCATGAGTTCAAATTACTCTCCCATAGACCTGAGCTCGAATCACCCTCCCTGTATATTGGTAAAGAATACTTATAAGCAAAACAGTGAAGCAACATTTTTTATTATTGGATTAACTGCAAATATGCCTTGTGAACTTGGCCATAATTGGCGATTCATTACATGTGTGTTACTGCCTAGTAACCAAGTGCATATTCATTGCATATCCGTGACACTTGCAGCATGTACCATTGTTTTTCTGCTTGCAGATCTACATTGTGGCTTCCAAGTTTTTTATTTTTTTTTTTATTTTACAAAAAAATGTTCTCCAACTATTCTTTACACGTCCCATCCTTCCAGGATCTGCCAACTGAAATTGTTTTGTACAAGAGTGAAGGTACCAACTCTGTTGTTCTTTGTGGTATTCAGACAACAGACTGGGTAGTAACTGCTATTGTACTAAATTTTATCAGACGACAGTTTTCTGGTATTGTCTGATTCATGTATCAGACGGCATTGAGATAGACAACAGCAAACCTTATAATCAGACAACAGTGAAAAACTGTCGTCTGATTCCGAAATTGGGGTAGTGTCAGCGAAACTGAAGAGCAGTCTCGAAAAGTTACTCGATCAAGTTATAGAAGAGAGGCGGTGAAGAAAGCGGCTGTCAGAGATGGCGAAGTTGAGGTTTCATAGTCGTGGACGAACACGGTCAAACGCAAGCGAGTCCAAAGCGTCACGCCGCCGCAGCTGAGAACATTTAGTGAGCTGAGGTCGTGGATCCGGAAGATGATGTTCGACGGCCAGAAGCCTGGAACTTCCGGTCTCCGTTCTCTTACTCTGTAATTTGATTCGGTGAATTCTGGCTTTGTTATCCTTGATCTCATATTAACAAATCATCAGATTAGTTGCTGTGATTGAAATTATTTCAGTTTGATCTCTATTCGATCAATTGATTATTGCTTGTTGCCTATATAATGTTGTAGATCCATTGTGGTTTTCTAATTGGATTAGATCATAATTGTAGGACAGAATGAGAATTGCTGAAGTTTCTGTTAAGAAGGAAATGAAATTGGATCTTCATTTTATGCCTTATTGTTCAATTTTGATGTCATGGTATCTATGTTTCTGATGGTGTTTTATTTTGGTTTGTGTTTTTGTTTTTGTAGTTGAATTCTGGCAATATTTCTCTTGCACTTGCATCATTTCAGAAAGATAGCAAGTGAAGCATTTTTCAATGTTGGTGAGAGTAGGTTTCCGAGTCGGTGAGAGTAGCTATCGATTTTGGTGAAAGTAGCGTTTTGTTGTTAGTGATAAGAGTTTTTGATGTTGATGAAAGTATATTTTGTTGTTGGTGAGAGTAACTTTTGGTGGTGATGATTGTAGCTTTTTGTGGTGGTGAGAGTAGTTTTTGTCGGTGGTGAAAGTAGTTTTTTTGCGGTGGTGATAGTGGCTTTTTGCTTTTGTGAGAGCAGCTTTTGTTGATAGTGAGAGTAGTTTTTGCTACAAGAGTAGCTCTCTAATGTTAGTGAGAGTAGCTCGTTGGTGTTGGTGAAAGCAGCTTTTGCTGTTTGTGAGTGTAGTTTTCTGGTGTTGGTGAGAGTAGCATTTGTTGCTGATGAGAGTAACTTTTGGTATTGGTGACATTAGCTTTTGTTGGTGGGGATAGTATCTTTTCGTTTTGGGGAGCATAGGTTTTTGGGTAAGGAGTAGCTTTTTTTATCTAGTCGGAGGTTGCCAGAAATCTCACCAGAGTAGCTTTTGTTGCTAGTGACAGTAGCTTTTGTTGCTAGTGATAGTAGCTTTTGTGACCTCGCCGGAGGTTGCTGACAATCTCATCAGTATAGCTTTTGTTGCTAGCCACAATAGCTTTTGGTGTTGGTGACAGTAGCTTTTGTGGTAGCCAGAAGTTGGCTGGAGACCCACCGGAGTTCGTCGGAAGTTAGCCGAAGGTCAACCGGAGACCCGCCGGAGATGAAGGAGAGAATGATTGTTAACTTTGCACTCTAGTGACATTGATGTAAATATGTTGGTTTTTAATATCCAAAATATAACACCATTTTTAATCTATTGGCCTTATGAGGGAAAAAACTAGTTGGTGGCCTTATAATTAAAAAAACATTCAAATATGCACTTATATGTAATTAACTATTGTATCAATTAAAAAAAAAAAAAGGTAATTCACCGTGGACAGTGTTCCGCATCATACGTGCAGCCCATCTCCAGTGCATTGCTTGGTTTTGTGTGGGAGAAATTTAGATACATGTATGATGTATCAATCAGCTATCAGCATCGCTACCAGTATTGAGTATTGACCGACCAGTCTCCAGTGCCACATTTCGATTTTCAACTAGATCAAGCCGTCAGTCATTCTTCTTTTTCATGTCATTTGGTTCTTTCTTCTCCCCCATCTTGTAATCTCTCACCCCTTTGATTCATTCGACTAGTTGCCTCGACTGATAGGTGGGATAAGAATTATAAGATAAGAGGAGTAGGAGGAGGCATCGAAAACCACCATGGATCCTTACCTGTATGAGGCGGCGACGCTTGAAGATGTCAGCTTCTTGAGAAGAATCAGAGACGGTGACGTATTACTAAACCACGATCTTCTCATTCAGAAAATGCCTAAAGACAACAACATTCATCGCCGCCGAATTCAAACACAATGAATTTTTTAGACAAGTCCTGAATCACTATTCTCCAGCTCTGTTTTGTTAACAGTTGTCAGCTCTAACAGAATCTGTTATTAGCCTTAACAGAGTCTGGAAGATTCTAGGGACTTTTGGACACGTTGCAGCATTTCCATTTCTCCAGCTGTATTAGTTTGTTAGCTGCTTCTCTTTCTTATCTACTAAGTAGTATAAATAGATAGATTTTATTTTTTCTCTGTAATGAAAAAGCTTGAAATGAAGTGAACAGTTAGTGTGCTTTTCTCTCAACAGCTTCTCTTACATTCTTATCTTCATCTCTACGAAACCCTAGCTCGTCTTTGATGCCATGGCTATCATGGTATCAGAGCCATCATAGATTCTGGACCTATGAATAATGCTTCCGCATCTAGTTTGAGAAGAAAGTATTAGTTTCATCTTATTCTCAGATCTAGTTTTTCTGTTCTTGCAGCGATTTGAGTCCTTGATCATCTTCAAAGCTTGGATCGAGTGTTGTGCTACATCGAGGCTTAATTCTTAGCTTCTCTTGGGTTCGATTGAAGTTTCAGGTGAATCGCACTTGTTCTTGCTCTGCAATTAGTCAGATCTACATGTTTATGAGTTATATTCTTGAGCTAAAAATATGAGCTAGTATCATTTTGAAGTAAATTCGATTTTAGAGCAAAATTGTAGTGATTGAGCTGTGTTTATAGTCAAGATCTGAAAGTTTGAGCTGTGTTGGAGTAGAAAAATCGAGTAAATGCTTCTGGTGCTTTGATATGTTGTTAGCATGAAAAATCTGAGCAAAATTATGTTAGTATTGAGAAAGTTGAGTACAAGGCTGAGTTGATTGCTCAAGGTTGTGAGAAAACTTGAAGAAAATTTGAAACTCTGTGCTAGTCTGAAGAAATCATTGAGCTAATTTGCTACTTTGTGTTATTGATTTTCTTTTTTAAAGAAGTGAATTATTGAAAGAGTGCACATGGTTATGGCTTCTCGAGGAGTCTCTGGTCTTACTCATTCTAATGTACACTCATTATTGAGTGTGATTACTATTCGGCTTGGTGAAAGAAACTTCATAAAGTGGAGGTTTCAGTTTCAGTCAACTCTTGCTGGAAATGGACTCTTTGGTTATTATGATGGCACTGAGATAACTCCACCTCGTTATGCTCTCACTACTGAAGGTCAGGTTACTAGTGAAGAGACTACAGCTTATAAAGCATGGAAGCAAACATATATGGCTCTCATGAGTTTGCTTATGGCTACTTTGGATGAGGATATTGTAGATGTGATCATTGGTTGCAAGACATCTAGGCAGGCTTGGCTCGCTCTTCAAGAACGCTTCTCTGCTGCTTCAAGAGTAAGCATTATGCAGCTTAAAAATGAATTGCAAACTATGAGGAAAGGTGGTGAATCCATTGAGAAGTATCTGCAGAGAGTGAAGAATGCTTGTTATCAACTTATCTTTGTTGGAGTTAATATTCCAGAAGAAGACATTATCATTGTAATCCTCAATGGTCTACCTGAAGAATACGCAATTGTCAGAACAGTTATTGAGGGAAGAGAAACACATATCACACTTCGTGATCTAAGGTCTCAATTGCTTGCTGCAGAGAGACGTATTGAAGGCAGTTTCTCTCTTAACTCAAACGTGAGTACCATGGTAGCACGTGGAGATGGATCTAGGAGTGAAGGAAAAGAAAATAGAGCATGGAACAACATGAGTGATGGGATAGTGAAGGATGGAAAACACAGTGGAGGGGGAGTTGAGTGTCAAGTGTGTGGAAAAAGAGGTCACACTGTCGATACATGTTTCAAAGTTCATAAATGTCAGATTTGTGGGTTATAAGGCCATGTTGCTGCATATCACGGTTCTGAGCCACCTGCATCTCTTGCTGCATTGATTGCACAAAATAATGGAGGTCATAGTGGGGTCTTTCAGCAATCTCATGGTGGATACTTAGTGCAAGATGGAGCTTCTACATCAAACTTTCCAGGTGGTTTTCATCCGAGTAATGGAGCTTCAACTTCTGGTGCATCTGGATCATCAAATAACACTGAAGTATGGATAGGTGACTCTGGTGCTACTCACCACATGACCTCTGATCTGAGAAACTTGACCATTGCTCAACCCTATGCCTCAGACAACAAGATCACTATTGGCAATGTAGCAGGTTTGAATGTAGCTCATATTGGTTCTAGCTACATTAAGCCTGCTAATCATGTTTTACAATTGAATCAAGTTTTGCATGTTCCTAGTTTAGCCATGAATCTGCTATCCTTTACAAAGTTGTGCAGAGATAACAATTGCTTTATAACTCTTGATGAGAGTGATATTGATGTGCAGGACAAGGTAACAAAAACAGTTCTTTATCAAGGAAAGAGTAGTGAAGAGGGATTGTTTCTTTTCAAGACACCACAAATTCCATCAATAAGTCAACTGTCTCACACTGCTTTTGTTGGATCTTCAGCTTCTTTTCCATTTTGGCACCAGCGTTTAGGTCATCCTTCTCAACCTGTGATGACCAAGATGCTCTCTAAGTCTCAAATAAAGCTACATAGTTTAGCTCCTACTCATCTTTGTTCTTTTTGTTTAGAAGGCAAGATGCATAGACTGCCCTTCCCTGAGTCACTGTCTCATTCTTCTGTGCCTTTTCATAAAGTGCATTCTGATGTTTGGGGACCTACCCCTGGCTTATCCATAGAAGGATATAGATACTATGTTACAATCATTGATGATTGTACACGATTTGTGTGGATTTTTCCACTTATCAATAAATATGATGTTCTTGCCAAATTTGTACAATTTTGTGCTTTTGTACAAACTCAGTTTGATTCAACAATCAATTTATTTCAGACAGATGGTGGAGGAGAGTTCAATAGCAAAGCTTTTCATAACTTTCTGCTTTCAAAGGGAATTGTACATCATGTTACTTGTCCTTATACTCAGCAAAATGGTGTTGCTGAGAGAAAGAATAAACATATAGTGGAAACTGCTATTTCCTTGATGTCAACTGCAGGTCTACCTAAACATTTTTGGTTCCATAGTGTTGCTCATTCATGTTATCTCATCAACAGAATGCCCTGTAAGTCCCTAAACATGTCTTCACCATATGAGCTTCTCTTTCAAAAACCTCCTGATGTGTCACAGCTCAAAGTGTTTGGATCTTCTTGTTATCCATATCTCAGACCATATACTCATGACAAGCTAGATCCTAGAACTACTCAGTGTGTATTCTTGGGTTATGCTTTAGGATATAAAGGGGTTTTTTGCTATAGTATTTCTCTAAACAAGTTGTGGATGTCCAGACATGTTGTCCATGATGAGACCATATTCCCATATTTATTGTCTTCTAAGTCTGCATCAATAAAAGCTGATCCAGTTACCTTTTTCCCTAGTTATTCTTGTCTCTCTACACCTCAAATGCAGCCTGCTTCAACCACAATTGTTATGCCACTCAGTGCGAGCCTCACTGAGTTGCAGGGGGATATAAGTGATGATATTGGTATTGGTGCTGATGGTGCAGATATCTCTGTAGTTGGTGGTACTTCCAGTTCTCAATTTGGTAATAGTGGTAATATAGAAGTTGTAGGTGAGGATACTGTTAATAATGAAGATGATCATGTCAATGCAGGAGGTGCTAGTGAAGATGAGTATGTGAATGCAGAAGGTACTACTGAACAAGATGCCATTCCAGTTTTTAATGGTCTCAATGAAAATGAGTTAAATGCATTACAGTATGGAGGAAATATTGATGCAGATGGAAACTTGCCTCAGGAACTCAATTTCGTTGTGGATCAAAACTATAATGATCACTCTATGATGACTAGAGCCAAGAATGGTATTGTAAAACATAAGACTTTTGAAGATTTCTATTGTTTTTCTGCTATTACACAACAAAAACTTTATGCTGAGTATCCATTCTTTAGTGGTTTCACTGCTATAGCTGATATCAGTGATGTTATTGAGTCTACTCTTGTCCCATGTCCAACAGATAGAAATATAGTAGGAAGTAAATGGATATATAAGATCAAGAGAAATCCAAATGGATCTGTCTCAAGGTACAAGGAAAGATTGGTTGCTCAGGGCTATAGTCAAGCTAAAGGTCTAGATTATGATGAGACATTTAGTCCAGTAGTAAGGCACAGTACTGTAAGAGTTATTCTAGCACTTGCAGCTATGAACAATTGGGAATTAAGGCAATTGGATGTTAAAAATGCATTTTTACATGGGGATTTGAAAGAAGAAGTCTATATGGCTCAACCTCAAGGCTTTGTTGATGCAGTACACTCTGAGTATGTGTGCCTGTTAAAGAAATCTCTATATGGATTAAAGCAAGCTCTAAGAGCCTGGAATGAGAAGTTCACAAGTTTCCTACCAAGTTTAGGATTTGTTTTCTCACATTCTGATCCAAGTCTGTTTGTTAGACATACTTCTGCAGGAATGGTAGCATTGTTGCTGTATGTGGATGATATTGTGATCATTGGTTCAGATACTACAGGAATTCATGATGTTATAACTGAGCTGGGTATGGTGTTTGACATGAAAGATCTGGGTCCTTTAACATACTTTATGGGGTTGGAAGTTACTAGAGTCAAACAAGGACTCTTTCTAAGTCAAGCTAAATATGCTAATGATCTTCTTGTAAAGGCAGGTATGGATACAGCTAGAACTTGTAGTTCTCCTTGTCTTCCTCATTATCAAATGACAAAAGATCAAGGTGTGCCTCTCAAAGATCCAACTGCATATAGAAGCATTGTTGGTGCCTTGCAATATCTAACCTTTACACGACCAGATATTGCTTATGCAGTAAACACTGTCTGTCAATTTATGACAACTCCTACAGATATTCATTTTGGTGAAGTTAAGAGGATATTAAGATATCTACATGGCACTGCTCATAAAGGATTGTTCTACAGCTCAGTTAATGCTCTTAACAATGCTGTTTGTGTTAAGGCATTTTGTGATGCAGATTGGGCAGGAGAAGTTATTCAAAGACGTTCAACCATGACCAGATATTGATTATGCAGTAAACACTGTCTGTCAATTTATGACAACTCCTACAGATATTCATTTTGGTGAAGTTAAGAGGATATTAAGATATCTACATGGCACTGCTCATAAAGGATTGTTCTACAGCTCAGTTAATGCTCTTAACAATGCTGTTTGTGTTAAGGCATTTTGTGATGCAGATTGGGCAGGAGAAGTTATTCAAAGACGTTCAACCACTGGATTTGTAGTATATCTTGGTATGCGTCTAGTTTCATGGCAGTCAAAGAAACAAGGTACTGTGTCTCGAAGCTCAACTGAATCTGAATATAGAAGTTTAGCTAATACTGCTGCTGAAATTAGTTGGGTTAGACATTTGCTATGTGATCTGAAGATTCCAATTCCTAGAGCTCCTTTACTTAAGTGTGATAATCTGTCTGCATTGGCTTTAGCTTCAAATCCTGTGTTTCATTCTAAGATTAAACACTTGGATAATGATTTTCATTTTGTTCGAGAACGTGTTCAACGCAATGATTTGTGTCTTGAATATGTATGTACAACTGAACAGACTGCAGACATTTTGACAAAAGGGTTGCCTTCACCATTGTTTCATACTCATTGTGCCAATCTCAGACTAGTCACCCTAGCTGAGCTTGAGGAGGGGTGTTAACAGTTGTCAGCTCTAACAGAATCTGTTATTAGCCTTAACAGAGTTTGGAAGATCCTAGGGACTTTTGGACACGTTGCAGCATTTCCATTTCTCCAGCTGTATTAGTTTGTTAGCTGCTTCTCTTTCTTATCTACTAAGTAGTATAAATAGATAGACTTTATTTCTTTTTCTCTGTAACAAAAAAGCTTGAAATGAAGTGAACAGTTAGTGTGCTTTTCTCTCAACAGCTTCTCTTACATTCTTATCTTCATCTCTACGAAACCCTAGCTCGTCTTTGATGCCATGGCTATCATGTTTTGGGCAGCCAACAAAAAGGGCGATACTCCTCTGCACGTGGCCGCTAGAGTAGGCTGTGATGAAATAGTTGAGTTCCTTATCGATCAGGCGAAAGCGATGCACATAAGAGGAGCTGATGAGGAAAGCTGTCATCGAAAGTCGCTACTTCGGATGACGAATTTAGAAATGGATACGGCTCTGCATGTGGCTGTGCGGTACGGTCATCTTGGAGTGGTGGTTATGTTAATGGAAGCCGATCCTGAAAAGTGTTGTTTGACTAACAGGGCAGATGAATCTGTTTTGTTCTTGGCTGCTAGGAAGGGGTCTGCAGAGATTGCTCTTTATCTGTTGAACGAGTATCCGGTGTGTCCTTGTTTTCGAGGGACTAATGGTGTGACGGCTTTGCACGCCGCTGTAACTCGCAGCAACCTCACCAGCAAAGGTAGTTTTCTACACGATCCCCTCAATTATATATGCATAGTTTATTTTCACTTTTCTAGGATTTGCTTGCCAGTTGTAATCTTAAAAAGAGTAACTTTGATTTTGACTTATTATTCAACTAAAAGTTAAGAAACCTTTTGGTTTTTCATTAAACCCATACATTAGGATATGTTTAGTCCTAGTGAATAGTTCCTGTTAAAAGGAATGCCTTCTTTGTTCGGGTTGGACTTGTAATTTTAGTGGTTGAGACTTGAGAGTATAGTACCGCTTAGCTCTAATTTTTTAATGTAATATATGCTAGGCATTGTGAGGACTATGGTGTCCAAAAATCCTGAGATGATTAAAAACGTCGATGCACTTGGCTGGACACCGTTACACTACGCAGCATTTAGACGGAACCTTGAAGCGACTAGAGTCCTGATGCAATGTGATAGTTCTGCATCTTACATCTTAGACAACTCTGGAATGTCGGCTCTCCATGTAGCAGCCCATGCTGGCCACACCAAGATAATGGGAGAACTGATTCGGTGGCGGCCGGATATTTGTGATCTGTTGAATGACAAAGGCCAAACGGCTTTACATGCGGCAGTATTAGGAGCACGAATTAATGTTGTGGAGTACATATTGAAGACGCCTAAGCTTGCAGCGATTATAAACGAAACAGATAAAGATGGAAACACTCCTTTGCACTTGGCTGCCCTTCAGCAAAATGATAAAATCATCAAAGTTCTGTCAGGCGATCGTAGAGTGGACATGATTGCTATTAATAAGGATTTCTCGAAGCCCATTGACATGTTTCTTGGTGACAATATTGGTGAACAGGTATGTAACACACCAAATACTAATCATTAAGTTGTTTTCTATGTCTTCTAAAGACTAAAAGAGTGTGCTTTCTGAATCTTTTCAAGGAAACAATTCGCAGTACGTGGTATGGTTTTGCACAACCTGGGGTGCTCCGTTGGTGTGCCATTTTTCCAACAACAAATCAGTCGTGACTTCGACAAATTGGAACCACCGGACAAG
>BDJD01001319.1:230638-243148 GCA_002564525.1 Rosa multiflora
ACATGTACTCGAAAGTCTAAAAAGTCTTTCGATTATAAAACGGAAGTCTACTTAAATAGCATGGTCTACTGCATGTACTCGAAGTCTCGAAACTCTGAAGTCTTCATATTCGCTTAATAAAAGAAATGGCAAGTCTATTACTTTAGCAAACTACATATACCCCCTTTGATAAGATTTCAAAACACAAAAAACTCCATAACATTTGGTTTTTAACATTTAAGGACAAAAATTTACACTTAAAGACAATATGCTCTCCACTTGCCACATGTCATGAGTTAATTTACTTTTTTACCCTTAACTACTTATTTTGACTTGTAATCCCTTTATAAAGATTAAATCTTACAAATAAGGACAATCTGTTCTCCACTTGCCACATGTCATGAGTTAATTTATTTTTTTACCCTTAACTACTCATTTTGACTTCTAATCCCTTTATATTATTATTTTTTTTCCGAGAATAATTAATCTACACGTTGCTAAGAGAAAGAATCTCAGACCTCACTCTCCTACTACTCTCATCTCATCGCCTAATCTTACTATTGCACTCGTCCAATCCTGCTACTGCACTCGCTGCACTCATACTCGTCAAGTTCTGCTACTGCACTTGTACTTGTGTCTAGTTCTGCTACTCATGTTCTGCTACTGCACTCATCATCGTCCAATCCTGCTACTGCACTCATACTCGTCCAGTTCTGCTACTACACTCATCCCCGTCCAATCTGCTACTGCACTCGCTGCACTCATACTCATCCAGTTCTACTACTGCACTTGTACTCTTGTTCTGCTACTGCACTTATCATAACCTAATCTCGCTACTGCACCTGTCCAATCTCGCTACTGCACTCGCTGCACTCATACTCGTCCAGTTCTACTACTGTACTTGTACTTTTGTTCTGCTACTGCACTCGTCATCACTTAATCCTGCTACTGAACTCGTCCAATCTCGCTACTGCACTTATACTCGTCTAGTTTTGCTACTGCACTTGTACTCTTGTCCTGCTACTGCACTCTTCATCGCTTAATCCTGCTACTACACTCGTCCAATCCTGCTACTACACTCGCTGCACTCATACTCGTCCAGTTCTACTACTGCACTTGTACTTTTGTTCTGCTACTGCACTCGTCATCGCTTAATCCTGCTACTGCACTCGTCCAATCTCACTATTGCACTCATACTCGTCTAGTTTTGCTACTGCACTTGTACACTTGTGCTGCTACTGCACTCTTCATATCTTAATCCTGCTACTACACTCGTCTAATCCTGCTACTGCACTCGCTGCACTCATACTCGTCCAGTTCTACTACTGCACTTGTACTTTTGTTCTGTTACTGCACTCGTCATCGCTTAATCCTGTTACTGCACTCATACTCGTCTAGTTTTGCTACTGCACTTGTACTCTTGTCCTGCTACTGCACTCGTCATCGCTTAATCCTGCTACTAGACTCGTTCAATCCTGCTACTGCACTCGCTGCACTCATACTCGTCCAGTTCTGCTAATACACTTTTTCCTACGTGCCGAAGCTTTTCTTCTCACTGGTTTTGTTCGATTATTTCTTGTGTTATCACCCTTTTGCACCTCCACACAATAGCCAATTTGAACCATAAACAATGAATATCATATCATTAACATAAACCATAAACTATAAAGTAGCGGATCAATTCAATTTGAACATTAGCAGATCATATCATTCACAGTAGCCGATCATATCAAAGTAAACCACAGAACCTTAGTGATACTAAATTCATGAATCTGCTCCTCATGTATATCAAAGTAAACTACAGAACCTTTATCATGCCCCGAATCAAAATTTTCATGTTTAGTTGTTATTAAACGAGGAATGACGATTTTCTATACAATTTATTTAAGTTTCGATATTTTAGGGGGCCCTGAAAGTTGACTTTTTGACCGGGTCAAAATTTGAAAATTTTTTCTTCATGAAAGTCGTAGAGGACGTTAAATTGAACGCGTGCATTTTTGGTTCATAAAAATCGGACTTCGTATGCAAAAGTTATAAGCGAAATACGAAAGTTACTGTTTATGGTAATTATGAAAGTTACTGTGGGTAGGTCAGAAACCTACCCAGCCACTTTTCTCTCTCTTATTCCCCAATCTCTCACTCTTCCTCTCTCTCCCCCGCATCGGCCCTCTCCCGTTTTTCCTTGATTTCTCCGGCATCCGGCAACCAAACGGCGCGCCACCACCCATAAAAGAACCGTCTCTTTCTCCTCTACACGTTGGTACCCGTGGGTCATGGCGATTTGGCCAGAAAACCATCAATTTTGACCAAAACTGTCACTGTAGCAGTTGTGTTCTCCAGCAAAATTCTCCATTTTCCGGCCACTTCCGGAAGTGAAATTGATCCTATTAGGAGCGCCTCGAGTCACTGATCATCTTTCCTCGAAGCTTCTAGCTGAAATTCTCACTGTGGAATGAGAATTTGAAGGATTTCCAAATCGGTGAGTTTGGAAATTGATGAAACTCGGTTTAGGATAGTGGCAGTGTCGTAAATTATGATGAAACACGAGTATTTTAGTCATTTGCCATTAAAATTGGGAATCAAGCTTGATTCATTTGGCTTTTAGGCCTGGGCTCATGTCCTTATTTGTATAAATCTTTTTGTAAGTAGGTTTTTTGCGTTTACATCTTTGGTCATGTGCTACTATGTAATTTTCTAAATAAAATAATGTGTTGTGAGTAATAAAAATAATGAAATAATGAGAAAATGATTTCTTTGGGCCTCGTTTGGTTCATGGAAAGGAAATCAATTCCTTAGGAAATCTCATGGTAAAGGAAAACAAATTTCCCACTAGCTTTCCTTTCCACTGTTTGGAAACTTTGGGAAAGCAATGGGAAAAGATATGTTTGTTTCCATTTTAGTATTTGGCTTGTGTAAGAAAAGGAAATTAAATTATACTAATATTCCATTTATATCCTCATATATTAAAACACAAATCATAAATTTTTCAAACAAAATTGTCAATAACAATTTTTAACAAGGATATGAAAGTATTTTTGATGTAATTAATGCACATTTAATGCTGGAAAAGTGGGAGGAAAAATGAATCATTTGGAGGATGAGTGTATTCACTTTCCCCCATATTTTCCCTTCTCAAAGGAAAATTGTTCATTTCCTTGTGCACGCCAAACATATGAAAGGAATATATTTTCTTTCCCAAACCCTCAATTCCGTGAATCAAATAAGGCCTTGGTGTTTGAAAGGAACCACTTTCCTCCATATTTTCCCTTCCTTCAGTAAAGTATTTCCTTTCCATTTGTATCCCAAACGCAAGAAAAAAAACAAGTTTCGTTTTCTAGAGCTTACTTTTCGCGAACCAAATGTGGTCTAAAGGGAATCGTTGCTTGCTTACTAGTTATGAAATTGACCTAGCCTTCCTATGCTAGACAATTTTTATTTTATTTTATTTTTAATTCAATTTAAATCTGTAAATTTAGTCATTTTTTCAAATTTTATTTTATTTTAGCAATTAAAAATAGGAGAGATTTTAAAACAAGGGTAGATATTGCTGAAAGGAAAAAACAAAAAATAGCTATTGAACTTGGTGAGTTGAAAGGTTATATTTTCTGCTTCCAAAATAGCTACTGTTACAGATATTGTGGTTTTTCTTATCTACATTGTTTGAATGAGGTGCATGTTTCAAATTTCTTTGTTAATTAAGAAGAGTAACCGAAGGTTAATGTAGACTTTATTATTTTCGTTTATGGATGTAGGGTGGGGTGGGTAGTTTTTTTTTTTTAAAGAAGGGCTGGTGCCGCTGTCCTCAAGCCTTAATTAATGAAACTGCTGAATACAAGGGGGGGGCATTGAGCCTAAACCCCCGATTACAATAAGCATCTAGAACACATCCGGAAATGATATCGGGAGTCTCTATAAAGTACATGTATTCTAACAAGCACCAATTAGCAAAGAGTGCTCTACTGGCTACTCCATTTGCTTTGTCATAGCGATGACATACCGGAAAGATAACTCGATTACAACGAAGCATAATTACCAAACTCACAGCTTTCCTACTATGTTGCTGCCAGAAAATAGATTCGGCAACACTTAGTTTCATTTTGCCACTAGAAGGTTGCGACCATTTAATCATAGATTGCCACCTCACTAGGCCAGACAAGGCACTTAGAGTGCAGACACACGCATTTAGCCCGACTAGCGCTACAAAAAACATGCAGGGACTTATTACACGCCGATGGCGCAACAAAACTAACAAGTGAAGATAAATAAAACTAAAGATAGAAAAAATAAAAAGGACAACCAAGGCCAGGCCGAAGCCCAAGCCTCATCACAGGACATGGGAAGAACACGAACCGCCTAGCTTGGCTGGCCAAAACCCACTACATCCACAGCTACAGTGTAGCAACGCTGAGCAGCCTTTCCAGAGTTGCCGGACCTCTGCATTCAAAACGCCATCCCCGACACGGCATGGGTGAGCTCCGCCTCTACCAATCAGACTCTCCCCTAGATAGGATCCAAAGGACCCAACCCAGATCGGGTTAGCCCGATCAGAACCCCGTTGCACCGCCATGACCATAGCACGACGACGCTGAACTTGTGACACCAACTCACTCCGCCGACTATGGCAGCGAGAAACCAATTCACCGAAGCCCAACATCCTCGATCCTCACCTTCCTGACCTTACAAACTGCCACCGCGATCGCCCCGATTCGAACAAGGATGTTGATTGAGGAAACCTGACCTACCAGACCCACAAGGAGTCAACGAAAGCCCGTCCGATGACGGCGAAGTGGTTCGCAGCTGGACAGGGAAGATAACCTCAGCTTTTCCTCTCAGACCTCTCTAGGTTTTTGGTTTGGTTGCAAATTGGGGCGGGTAGCTTTAAAACACCTCATTTATTTGCAAGCCGGATGCCGGCTGGGAGTCCCATCTCCCAACGGGGCCATTCAATATTATTTTTATTCTTTGATTTTCTTTTTTATTATTTTGAATTACACATTTTCAATCGCATACTCTCACATCAGACTCTCATGACTGGAGGAGAAAATGTGAACCTCACAACTACCATCAGCTACCTAAATTATCCTCAAATTTCATAATATAAACAATATCGAAATTATCAATTTTTTTTATCCACCTAAATTGATACATAAGAAATAAATATATCAAACCGTCAAAATTTCTCTCGCCACAATAGCTCTTTGATATATCTATTTCTTATGTGTATCTGGATTGGTTTTTAGGGTAGCCAAGATGAATTGTATCAATTTAATTTTTTTTTTTTTAAAGGGTAATTCACCGGGGACCGTGTTCCGCATACTTGCGGCAGCCCATCTCCAGTGCATTGCTTAGTTTTGTGAGTCGTAGAAATTTAGATACATGTATCAAATCATGAGTCTATTGGATTGTTTTGTATTTAAAAGTCCTTTAAATTCTTGTGGTATTCAATTAAAATTTTAACAAAAATCCTTTAAAATCTTGTGGTATTCAATTAAGATTTTAAAAAGTCATTCCAAATCTGGTGGTATTCAAAAACCATTTCAAGGATTTTATTAAATGATTGATTCTGTAGGATTTAGGGTGCTTGGTATAAATACCAAACTCTATCAGAAATCCACTCTCTAGAGGTGAGATTTTGACGCTTTTTTTCTTCTCCCACTCAGAAGATGGAAAGACCTCAAATAGAAGATGAAACTGACCTCAACCTTTCTTTATTCTCTACTAACAAAGGCAATTTCTCATCTTTGTATAGTCAAAATTCTCTATTCGTTTTTTATTTGATGAGATATGTGGATATAACAAAGAAGTATTAGAGGTGGAGAAGCTAATCTGGAGGTATAGCATGTGGGATTCAGGCGTTCATGAAACTTTTTTACTTGTTTATTTTGGTTTGTTTTGAATTTTCACTGCATCTTGATTTCATGTTTGCAGGTATTAAAAGATAAAAAGTTGAAAGGTTAACTAGCTGTTAGAGAAGAATTACATTTGAAAACTGCCAAGCTGCTGCCAACGCTGAGAAGGTGAGTTTCCTTCAATGATATGTCAATCTATAATTAACTTCTAACCGTTAACAAGAGAAGCCTTAGAATTACTCATATTCTTAACAGTACATTGGATTTTGTAATAATAATGTACAGTTTTTTCACTTTATGGCTTCATTGTTTGATTGATCTTAATACTGTTAATTTTTCTTGGGACTACCTTTTTCCAGTTTACTGGATCTAGTTTAAAATCACAGAATTGTGGCATGGGGATTATTAATAGGCGTTGTGGTTAAAGAACTAGGATTCAAGAGTAAGGAAGAGAATGTAGGGAAATCTGGAATCACATCAGAATCACACCAAGATTTCTCACAAATCACTTGAGGGATATTGTTTCAAACAAAACACAAGCAATCTCATTCCACTAATTTCCAGCAATACATATTGGCCCCTTTTACTAAGCTACAGAAGATACGTTATATAGAACTAACACTTGATCACTGTATTTAACACTTCTAGGATATTAATGGCTGACAAAAAATGCATTAGGAAATTTAAAACATGACCTAAGAAAACTGTAGAAGACACAAGAAGCCAAGAAACTCTATAAGACAAGAAGACACCGTATCAAACTCTGAACTTTGATATTTATCACTGAATCTGAACTCATCTGTAGATGTCGGTCTATTCAGGCTGGATTTCACGCCAAGTGGTCGATACATGATGGCTGGTGGACACAAGGGTCATCTAGCTATTGTAGACATGAAGCAAATGAGCCTAATTAAAGAATTTCAGGTATTCTATGATACTGATACTGAAAAGTGATACCTTTCTGGTCTGAGACTGTATTTTACTGTGCTTCAGTACTACTGCGCTTCTGCAACCATCTTCGCATGTTCTATACTTCATATGCGAAGTTTAGTTATACTAATGATGACAAGTTTAGAAACAAAACCAATGAATCATAATTGTTTGCTTAAACTTGGAACCATTTACTTTATACTGTACATCAGTTTTCTGGGAGAAGGAAGTTGGAAGGCATTATGCAAGTAGAATTTGCATAATCTAAACTTTGACCCTTAGTAAGTTGGTTTTCCACCTTTTGTTTTCTAAGGTTTATGTCCAGGACTTTGGTTGTGCAAACCTCTTGCTCTCTAAGGTTATATATGCGTAAGAGTTTGGTTATGCAAATCTTGAGGTCAATATAGAGTTAAGTTCTTAGTTCAAAATGATTATAGTTTTCTGCTCTCTGAATGTGATAGTAGTCCTTTTGATTCTAGATAGGTGAACATGGCTGTAATCAATGCTGTGAATAGTTTTCTGAAATGTGCAGTTGGGTCATTTGTAGGAGAGTTGTTTTCTGCTTTCTCAATGATGTACAAGAAAATTGGATGGGGTTTATTTGTACTTCAACGTTTGAGTGGCATATGGACTGATTGGCTAGTTGCTAATTTTCTTCTCAGTGAACTGGAAAATCAGACTATTCTCCTCACCACGTAAATCTGTTCATGGTTCTGATCTCCAAGCAATATCCTCCCTTTCAAACTAAACAGCTATAGCAAGAATGTGGTTTGCCTTATATAAACTCTATACATACCTGTACCATTTATTGTGAACTATTTCTAGTCATCTGCCATTATAATATGAACAAGTATTTTCAATTGAAGTATATATGCTCATTCAGCAGACCAGAATACCAAGTTCATATGTCGCCTGCACGAGCTGGGTTCTTTTTTTATATATATTTTTTATTTTATAGATCAGTAGCACTGAATAATGTCTCAAGATCTTGTGCCTACTGGGTGGAAACTGTTGTAATTCAGTACCCAGTGATTTATATGAAATTTCTTTTCCTTTGCAAAAAAGATAATTATTGGCCGAGTTTGATAGAGTTTTATTTGCTTGGTTGTCTTTCCATCACATGGTTGAATCTTGAATGCTTTGGTCTGTTGCTCAAAACTACTCATCACAGTTATGTTTCTGTTCCCAAAAATTAATTTATTGTGTTATTTTATTTTGATTTTTATTCTATTATTAGTATTAGAACAATCCATATACTTATTAAAATCCAAACAAATCCTGCTAAGACAATACAATAGAATCTGTTCAAATTTTTTTTTTTTTGATCAAAAATAACTTCATTAATAATGAAATATTACAACGATTTGTGGAACAATACTCGTCAAAAGTACACCGACATGGTGACTATTACCCGAATAGTGATCCAACTAGACTTCGCAATGGAAATCCATACTGACAGACTGATGGAGCCAAGAAGGCCCCGACTCCAAACAAAGCAAAGGTTGACTAACGCTTAACGCCTCTTTTGCAAGCCGGTGGGCAACCTTGTTACCTTCCCGCTTCACAAAGTGGCAACTACGAATGGGAAAATACTTAACTAAAAACTTAACTTCATCAATAATATGACCTTCAAAACTTAGATCATCAGAACTATCATGTAGAGTGTTGATGACTGAAAGAGCATCACCTTCAATCTGTTCAAATTTATGTGGAATTAAAACAAACCGTGGATTCTGCATAATTCACAAAAATCCACATATTATAAAAAGTCAGTCAGAATTATTCAAAATATAAATTGAATACACCCCTGAGATACATGTATCAATCTGTCAGTACCGCTGCCAGTATTGACCGACCCTCATGTCATTTGGTTTTTTCTTCTTCCCCCATCTTGTAATCTCTCACCCCTTTGATTCATTCGACTAGTTGCCTCGACAGTGTTCCGCATACGTGCGGCGGCCCATCGATCTCCAGTGCATTGTTTAGTTTTGTGAGTGGACCGGGAGAAATGTATCAATCTGTCAGCATCGCTGCCAGTATTGACCGACCCTCATGTCATTTGGTTTTTTCTTCTTCCCCCATCTTGTAATCTCTCACCCCTTTGATTCATTCGGCTAGTTGCCTCGACTGGTAGGTGGGATAAGAATTATAAGATAGGAGGAGTACGTAGGAGAAGGCATCGAAAACCACCATGGATCCTTACCTGTATGAGGCGGCGACGCTCGGAGATGTCAGCTTCTTGAGAAGAATCCGAGACGGTGACGTATTACTAAACCACGATCTTCTCCTTCAGAAAACGCCTAAAGACAACAACATTCTACACATCGCCGCCGAATTCAAACACAATGAATTTTTCGGACAAGTCCCGAATCACTATTCTCCAGCTCTGTTTTGGGCGGCCAACAAAAAGGGCGACACTCCTCTGCACGTGGCCGCTAGAGTAGGCTGTGATAAAATAGTCAACTTCCTCATCGATCAGGCGAAAGCGCTGCACATAAGAGGAGCTGATGAGGAAAGCTGTCATCGAAAGCCGCTGCTTCGGATGAGGAATTTAGAAATGGATACGGCTCTGCATGTGGCTGTGCGGTATGGTCATCGTGAAGTGGTGGTCAGGTTAATGGAAGCCGATCCTGAACTGTGTTGTTTGACTAACAGGGCAGATGAATCGGTTTTGTTCTTGGCTGCTAGGAAGGGGTCTGCAGAGATTGCTCGTTATCTGTTGGACGAGTCACCGGTGTGTCCTTGTTTTCGAGGGACGAATGGTGTGACGGCTTTGCACGCCGCTGTAACTCGCAGCAACCTCACCAGCCAAGGTAGTTTTCTACATGATCCCCTCAATTATATATGCATAGTTTATTTTCACAGGTTCACTTTTCTAGGATTTTCTTGCCAGTTGTAATCTTAAAAAGGGTAAATTTGATTTTGACTTATTATTGTACATATACTAAAGCCATGCACTGGAAGTGAAGGTTTTGCTCCTAAATTTTAACTGAAATTACAGTTTTGCCTTTCTTTTTTTTTGTTTATAGTTCTGTCATATATATAAGTATATATCAGCCGAACAAAATAAAAAGAAATGAAAAGGATCCTATCCTTGGGTTACTTCCTTAATTATATTTTTCTTCATCTTCTAAATTTCTTCATTTCAAACAAGAGAAATTTTAAATACACACCCCAAATTACTTAATACACATCCCTATTATTTTATATTTCAAATCAGATTTTATAAGTAGGTTAAATGACCAAAATAGACATTTATGTATTAAAAGAAAAAAAAATAATAATCATATGTTCCTTATATTATTCTATAATTATAAACACAATGAATTTCTATACATGGCATCCTCATTTTTAAAAGTTAGAAACCATCTAATTTAAATTTTTCTTAAATGAATTGTAATTAAATGGGGTGAGATACCAAGTAATTTAGAATTTCGAAATCAATAGCATTAAATGTTTTTAAAACATATCGCTTTACTCCCACTTTTTAGTTCATTTTTTTTATATCTAAAAGTGATGATTAGATAATTTGTTATCTAATATAAAACATCACATTCTTATCTAATATAAAACATCACATGTATAAAACTTTGTAATTGTTAATGCGTTTGACCATCCAATGACAACTTCGTAGTTCCGCCATTGTGGTGAAACTAGTGATACAGTTTTGGTTGAATATTCGACTCAAAATTTTATACTTGATCAATACGGTGTTTGGTGGATGAGAACTCAAATAATACAAAACCTGTTTCTAAGCATCTATTTGAACTTTGAATGGAACAATAATGAATCCTCATGGATTTCCCAATAACTAACACAAGTAATTAATATGGTCAATTATATATACTAATCAAATGTTAAATAATAGTGTATTTCATGATTTTTAAGTTTAAGGATATTTTAGGTAATTTGGGTTGTGTATTTAGTAAAATGTTAGAATGAGAAATTAAATGGTATGTGTATTGAGTAAGGAGTGTGTATTAAGTTATTAGGGGTGTGTACTTAAAACTTCTCTTTTACTACGGGGGGTGTATTCATTTAAGAGTCTACAAGATTTTTTTTTGTATTTTGAAAGTCTATGGGTATTCAATTAAGATTTTAAACAATCCTTTAAAATGATCAATTGACAATGCTAACTCGCACAGTAAAGCACGGCAACTATTACTAGCACATATACTAAAGATGATCCATTGTTCATTACTGTACATGTAACAGTGAAGTGATGGTTTTGCCCCCAGATTTTGACTGAAATTCCAATTCTGCATTTTTTTTTAACAATTCAGCCATATATCCTTTCACTTTGACTTTGTTTTTTTATATATTTTTTTTAAGGGAGAACAATTCTGTTTTGTATTTGTAAATTTGTACAAATCATGGAAAAAGTTTGTTGTTTGTTATATCCCATTTGTTGCTAATCTATTAACAAAAAAAAATTTATATTCTAAGTCGCACCGATATTTTTTAGATTACGAGTATTCATATATTATATATGAAACTTGAAAAAAAAAAAAACAAACAAACAAACCTCGCAACAACGTGTGGCTCAATTTGCTTCAAATCATGAAAAAGTTTTGTTATTGTTTGCATCTGTTTCTAATCTATTATTAACAGCAAAACAAATCATATTCTAAATAGAGCACATATTTTTTAGATTGTGAATATTCATATATTATATATAAAACTTATAAAAAATAAAATAAAAAAACAAACAAACAAACAAACCCGCAGCATCGCGCGGATCAATTTGCTAGTTATTCAACTAAAAATTTAGAAACCTTTTGGTTTTTCATTAAACCCATACACTATGTTTTAGTCCTAGTGAATAGTTCCTGTTAAAAGAAATACCCTCTTTGTTCAGATTTGGACTTGTAATTTTAGTGGTTGAGAGTATAGTACCGCTTAGCTCTAATTTTTGAATGTAATATATGCTAGGCATTGTGAAGACTATGGTGTCCAAAAATCCTGAGATGATTAAAAACGTCGATGCACTTGGCTGGACACCGTTACATTATGCAGCATTTAGAGGGAACCTTGAAGCGACTAGAGTGCTAATGCAATGTGATAGTTCTGCATCTTACATCTTAGACAACTCTGGAATGTCAGCTCTCCATGTAGCATCCCATGCCGGCCACACCAAGATAATGAAAGAACTAATTCGGTGGCGACCTGATATTTGTGATCTGCTAAATGATAAAGGCCAAACGGCTTTACATGTGGCAGTATTAGGAGCACGAATTAATGTTGTGGAGTACATATTGAAGACGCCTAAGCTTGCAGCGATTATAAACGAAGCAGATAAAGATGGAAACACTCCTTTGCACTTGGCTGCCCTTCAGCAAAATGATAAAATCATCAAAATACTGTCAGGCAATCGTAGAGTGGACCTGATTGCTATTAACAAGGATTTCTTGAAGCCCATTGACATGTTTCTTGGTGAAAATATTGGTGAACAGGTATGTAACACACCAAATACTAAGCATTAAGTTGTTTTCTATGTCTTCTAAAGACTAAAAGAGTGTGCTTTCTGAATCTTTTCAAGGAAACAATTCGCAGTGGTATGATTTTGCACAACCTGGGTTGCTCCGTTGGTGTGCCATTTTTCCAACAACAAATCAGTCGTGACTTCGACAAATTGGAACCACCGGACAAGCATACAGACAAGACAAGAGAAAACAAACAGCAAGCTCCTCGCGATGATAATGCCTTGAAAAGAAATGACACCAAACTACTTGTAGCAACGCTGATTGCAACC
>BDJD01001320.1:15829-60689 GCA_002564525.1 Rosa multiflora
ACACGTTTGTAAATATTCTATCGATGGATGTGTGTGGACATGAGATAAAAAAAAATTAATTTTAATTACAAACACATTGGCTTATACCAATTTTCTTCCTAAAGTTGTATGACTTATACATTACATTTAAATTGTTGAGGTTCATTCTAAAGCAACTATCAAGTGGAAAATGAATTCGGAGAAACTAACCGCTCGATGTGGAGAGATTGTAATGTTTTATGGTGGTTATAGAAAATTCAGCCAATTTGGTTATCGTTTCGAATTCGATCTACTAGTTCAAACTTAGTTACTCTTAATAACTTGTATTTATATATCATACACTCTAAAGAGCAACCCCTATCAATTCAAAGAAAATAGAAAAACTGACCGTTGGATGAGTTTATTACAATAAATTATGAGTGTGGTAAAAAATTTAGCCAATTTCACCATATTTTAGAATCCGATCGGATTGGTCAACCGTAGTCACTTATATGTTTTATTGGTTGACCGATGCTATACATTAGGACCTAAAAACTGAACGGTTAAGATGTGAAAATATGATCGGAAAATGGGTCAAAAATGGAAATCCGCACCAATGAAAAACTGCGGACGTCCGCAGTGGAGAAGGCCTGTATATATATAGATACATATATATCTCTATATATATCTATATCTATATCTATATATATATATGTATCTATATATATATATATATATATACACACACACACACATATATATCTCTATATTATATATATATATAATTATATATAAACACACACACACGCACACACAAATATAAATATATATATATGTGTGTGTGTGTGTGTGTGTGTATATATATATATATATTTTACGGGCTTTTACGGGCCGGACCGGGTTTTTGCGGGCTTTTTAACTGGCCGGGCTGAGTTTTTAGCCCTCAGGGCCAGCGGGCCTCCATCGGCCCACTTGATCCGCGAACTTTTTAATGAGGCATACTTTGGTCTTTGGTTGCTTTCCACCTCAACAAAATCTGCTATTTTCTTGTTATGTGAATGATGATGAGATGTGGGCGTCGGCAATCTACTAGAAAAGCAAAATGATTCAATCGGCAGAAACGTGCAAATCACTGTAATCTTTTACTTTATAAAAAAAACTTTGGAACTTTTAAATACAAAAAACTGTACTACATCCTTACCCCAATTTATCGAATAAAATACCACTTCTAAATTCTAACATTCTCCCAAGTTTCTCGTGTCCGGTTTTAAATGTTAAAGATCCACCACAATATCTCTAGTAAAGTTTGCTTCTCTACATTCATGCTTAATCGTAAAAGTGTCAAAATCCTGTGCTATCGAACGGTAACCTTCTAGTTAAATCATACATTACCTCCAAAGGAGCAATTAAGGGCAGGGCATCTAATCTTTTTGAAAATGAGGACAATTCTAAATCTACTATCTGCAACGACTTGTTTTCTGTCCGTCCTCCATCCGCAATACCTGTCCTCCATCAGAGAATATCCAACCCCATCTATTACCATTAACCACACACCTAACTTTTTGCCTGTTTGAGAAACCCAAGAACTTGCACCGCTGATCAATATCATGATCAATCTAAACTTTGAAGGGTGGTTTTAGTTGGATTTCTAAATTTTTAATTTGGACCTCACATACTTAATATAGCTTTAATTTACCTTTTAGAATACTGAAAAAGCTAAGTAGATCTCTTTATTTTTACCAAAACTCCCTTGAACATGATATACAACAATCTGTGCTACTCTACTTTTGATCTCTATCTTCAACCATGAGAAGAAGAATGAATCAAAATCACATGATATTACTCTTTTATGAGTAGGTCTCTCCTCCACCAAAATTAATTATAGGGTTAGTTCTTGATCTTGATATGTTGTTGGAATCCCTTCTCGATATTGATATGCTGTTGGAATCTCTTTGAATTTGCTAAAAGAAAGATTTCAAGGGTTTTGGGTTGGAAGATCGAGTAATAACTATATCATAATATTCAATTAATTTAGTTTAAGAAAATTTCAAATCAGATTGTTTTCAATTTAGTTTTGTATTAAACCATGGGCCATGTATAGAAATTATTATTTTTACTTAATTATTTTAGGTAAATTATAAAACTATATAGGCAATATAAGGAAATTTTGAAATTTTTTTTTTTATTGAATGTTATATTTGGTTGGAGGAGGTAAGAAGAGTATTTATTAGTTATTTATTTATTTATTGATTTTTCTATTTTTCTCTCTTTGTCTTTTTAGATAACTTTTTTTTTTTTTTTGAAAGAGAGGACGTCATATTTCATTGAGAAATGCTAATTGTTACAAAAGAAATTGCTAAGTTCTGGAGGGACATGCCCACTCCAAGAAACCTGCAATCCTGAAGCCAAAGCATACTTAGCTAGCTTATGAGCTAGCACATTTGACTCTATATAAACATGAGAGGAAAAAGAACCAGCGAAAGAAGAAATAGACAAAGAAATGTCATCAATAATTCTATCCAACTGCGAGGTATCATCTCCATCAGTTTGGATAGCTTGAACCAACTGCAGGTAGTCTGATTCAAAAATAACTGGAGCTAGAGAATTATTCTCCACTAGCTTGCAAGCTAATCTACTTGCCAAGGCCTCCACTACTATTGGCAGCAACACATCAGAACACTGACCACAAGCACCTGCCACCACCGTACTATCAGCATCTCTTACTACTATCCCTAACCCTCCCCGACGCGTGTCTTGATCAAAGGCACCATCGATATTCACCTTAAGCCATCCTGCAGGAGGAGGACACCATGGCTAAACCTGCCTCCCCAATCTAGGTGTCACACGATGTCTAGCTACCACAAATGAATGCAATAGAGAATTAGCATGACAAAAACCTAGTGCACAGTCCTTGCCTTGCCTACCCAAAATTGCTGGTTTCTCTCTTTCCACACCCCCCACAACAACATCAGCAATAGAGCAAAAGCACTAGGTGTGACTAGAGTATAGCATAGAGCAAGCCAATCCAGCAAAGAGTAGTCCTTGCCTTGCCTACCCAAAATTGCTGGTTTCTCTCTTTCCACACCCCCACAACAACATCAGCAATAGAGCAAAAGCACTAGGTGTGACTAGAGTATAGCATAGAGCAAGCCAATCCAGCAAAGAGCTTGGTGGAGTATGCAAAATCGGAAGCAAATCTGGTGCCAACCCAATGACATCACTCGTAAAACAACACTCCCTACTAACATGAGGTGAGGTTTCCTCTTCCGAGTTACAGAACAAACAACCATCCTCAACTAGGACTCTTCTACTTTTGAGTTGAGAGGCAGTTGGGAGTATAGAAGCACAAACTTCCAAACATGTACCTTGACCTATCCAGGGATAAGAGCTGCCCAAATAAGCTTCCAATGACTCAGATTAGAATTAGAGGAAGAGCCACTAGTGAGCATAGGATGTAGTGAGGCAAATGCAATTTTATATGCATTCCTTGTAGTAAACAGACCTTTCTTATCAAAATGCCAAATTAGTCTATCCGGAACAACACTTCTACTAAGCAGAATAGAGCAGATGAGTAAAGCTTCATCATCAAGAAAATTGTAAGAAATATGCTCTTTGTTCCAATGACCATCAACCAACAGATCGCTAACTAACACCAGGGGAGAGGGACCATACCTTATTGGACGAAACAGATTCGGCCTTGGGATCCAGGGATCATCCCAAATTCGAATAGAAGTACCGTCTCCAACTTACCATCTAAGACCCCCTTGTAACCCTGATTTAGCAGCAAAATTCCTCTCCAGCAAGCAGAAGCATGAGTAGGTGTAGTAGCATTTAAAAAGGAAGAGTGTGAAAAATAACAAGCTTTAAATAACCGACTTACTAAAGAACCTGAATATCGTATCAGTCTCCATCCTTGCTTGGCAAGAAAGGCTAGATTATGAGCATGCAAATCTCTGAAATCCATTCCACCCTCCTCTTTGGAGCGACAAAGACGCTCCCATGACATCCAATGAATTTTTCTTTCATTGGGTTTGCTGCCCCACCAGAACTTAGCACACATTTGATGTAGATCATCACATAAATTTTTTGGAAATAAAAAACAACTCATAGCATAGGATGCTAAAGCCTGCGCTACCACCCTAACGAACAAATCTTTACTAGCTCCACTCAAGAGCTTACCTTGCCAACCAGCGAGTTTCTTACTCAAACGTTCTTTTATATAAGCAAAAAGTCAAAGATAACAAGAATGAGAGATTGAATTATCTGATATATTATTCATCTCACAGCGGAGGTATATAAAGAGGATTACATGAATACAATTGACTTACGTCTCTATTCTCTACCACACATAGAAAATGTAAGTACTAACTATGATACAATTACAATATATTACATCCCTAATCTTATGCAATGACTCATGCTAACATTCCCCCTCAAGTTGGCGCATATACATCAACCATGCCCAACTTGCTTAGTGAGTCATAAAACGATTTTTTGGAAACTCCTTTAGTAAGTATATCTGCAAGTTGCTCTTTAGTTGGAACAAAAGGAAAGCTAATAATTTTGGCATCTAGCTTTTCCTTTATAAAGTGACGATCAACCTCTACATGCTTAGTACGATCATGCTGTACTGGATTCTGTGATAAGTCAATAGCTGCCTTGTTGTCATAATACAATTGCATATATAGTACTTTTGAGTTTGAAACCTAGATCACGTAACAGATTTTTCAGCCACAGCAATTCACACACTCCGTGAGCCATACCTCTATACTCGGCCTCAACACTAGATCGTGCCACAACTTTTTGTTTCTTACTCTTCCAGGTAGCCAAATTACCTCCAACAAAGGTAAAGTAACCAGATGTCGACCTTCTGTCTGTAATATTTCCAGCCTAATCTGTATCTGTAAAGCCACAAACCTCAAGAATGTTGTTGTGTTCAGAAAACAGCACTCCCCTTCCTGGAGCTGACTTTAAGTACTTTAAAATTCGCATAACAACATTCATGTGACTCTCACTCGGGTTATGCATGAACTAACTCACCACACTCACTGCATATGCAACATCTGATATAGTATGAGCCAAATAAATCAAGCATCCAACCAACCTCTGATAGAGGGCTCGATCAGTAGGTGCCTAATCTGGATACTCAGCTAAACAATAGTTCTGCTTAATAGGAGTATCAATAGGTCTGCAATCCAACAAACCTGTTTCTGTCAGCAAGTCAAGGATGTGCTTCCTTTGGCACAGGTAGATCCCTTCTCTCCCTTTGGCTACCTCAATTCCTAAGAAGTACTTAAGTTCACCTAAGTCCTTCATCTCAAACTCTGAGGCTAACTGTTTATGCAGTCTATCTATTTCAATAAAATCATTGCCAGTAATTACCATATCATCCACATAAATAATTAGAGCTGTTACCTTGCCTTGTTGATGCTTGAGGAACAAGGTATGGTCTGAGTTGCCCTATCTGTAACCATTCTTCCACATGAACTGTGAAAACCTTCCAAACCAAGCACGAGGTGACTGTTTGAGACCATATAGAGATTTTCTCAATTTGCATACAAAATCACCAGGAGAAGCAACTACATACCTAGGTGGAAGACTCATGTACACTTCCTCGGCTAACTCTCCATGAAGAAAAACATTCTTGACATCAAACTATTGGAGTGGCAAGTTTAAACTAGCAGCAAACGAGAGCAGAGCCCAAATAGTGTTCATCTTGGCAACAGGAGCAATTTTTCATCGTAGTCTATACCATACATCTGAGTAAACCCCTTTGGTACAAGGCATGCTTTGTACCGATTCATTGATCCATCTGCATTATGTTTCACAATAAACACCCAAAGACAACCTATAACCTTCTTGCCTTGTGGTGGAGGCGCAAGTTGCCAAGTATTGTTCTTCTGCAATGCCTCCATCTCTTCCTTCATTGCCTTCCTCCACTTTGGATCCCCTAATGCATGCTGCACTTTGTTAGGTACTGATGCAGCAGCTATTTAATTCACAAATGATTCATATGACTTAGACAACTTCTTAGTGGACATATAATTGGCTACTGGGTATTTTGATTTAGCAATAAGAGTAGGTTCATATCTTTTGGCTGATTGACCTAGAGTGGTCCTATTTGGTAACAAATACTGTCCAACATTAGACTCACTACTACTAGTACTAGTGGGTGGACATACCTCAAATGTGTGATCTTCAGTACTAGGAAGTTGTGGGTCAGGGGTAGAAGCGATGGTAGGAGGGGCAGTTGTGTTTTCAATTTCATTTTCAGTGACTGAAACTGGTGCCAGAATGTCTGGAGCTTCTGCTTCTGGAGATTGAGAGCAGATGGTCTCAACTGGATCCATCAAAATACCTTCTGCCTGTGTGACTTCTCCTCCTCCTTCTGATTCCTCCTCCTCTCCATGATATAGCTCTTCAAAGTATGAATTCCCCCCTGAAGAGCTGTATCTGAAGAGGAAAAATAACTCATGTCCTTAAAGAAAGTAACATCCATAGTGACATAGTACTTTCTGGTAGGTAGATGATAGCACTTGTACCCTTTCTGATAACCTCCGTAGCCAACAAACACATGCTTAAGTACCCGGGCATCCAACTTAGACCTCTGGTTTTTAGGAACATGGAAAAAAGCAACAGAACCAAAGACACGTGCTGGAAGATTATGAAATGAAGGTAGGGAGACATGAGATGCAAGAACCTCAAAAGGAAATTTTCCCTGAAGGACAATAGATGGAAGATGGTTGATAAGATGAGAAGAGGCATGTACAGCATCACCCCAAAGATACTTAGGCACATGAGCACTAAAAAGAAGGGCACGAGCCATATCAAGTAAATGACGGTTTTTCCTTTCGGACACTCCATTTTGTTCTGGTGTTTGTGGACATGTAGTTTGGTGAACAATCCCATGGGTTTTGAAAAACTCTTGAAATACATGATTAACATATTCACCCCCATTGTTAGAACGAAGGACTTTAATGGTGCTATGGTATTGTGTTTGAACAAGAGTACGAAAAGTTTGAAAATATGGAAAGACTTCATCTTTGGTTTTAAGAAGAGCAACTATTAGGTCCATAATTACCTAGTAATTATTCCCCTAATCTTGCACTTTTGCTTAAACTTTGTGTTTATTTCTATATATTTATTATGTTTTCCTTATCATTCTAGGAAATGATGGAGAAGCATGGAAATGCACTAAAAAATCAACTTTAGCACATTTTCCTACTCCAGCTAGGAGAAACCGAGCTAAGTAAGGAAGGAGGAGCGGCAGACTGATCAAATGAACCCCAAATGAGTTGAAAATTTTCAGATATATTCTAGACATCCTAAGGATCATTTCGTGCGAAGAGTGTAAGAGATATTTTGGAGTGGAAGGCCTTCAAAGAAATCGTCCCAAATTTCTGACTAAAAGAAGAAAACAGCAAAACCGGACCTGTACAGATTTCGGCAGCAGTTCCGGCCAAACCATGGTGAAATAATCTCTGATATTTTACATGGATGATCTACACTCATGGAGGAACATTTGGTATGGAGAAGTCGGGGGCCAATTCCTAACCCTCGGTGGAGATTTAATTGAAGGAATAAAGGAGAAGAAAGTGCGCAAACGGACAAAAAATGGGTCAACGACTGATTCGGACATTTTCGGCCGAGTTGGCTGGCTGAGAACATGTGTGGAGGACAAGGATGAGCTGACTAGGGTAGAGACTTTAGGTGGGAAGACTTTAGGTCTAAGTTATTTTCAAATTCAAAATTTGAAAGAGGACAAGTGGTCTCATTTTTACACCTTACACCTTTGTCTTTCATTTATTACCTTGTTTTCCTACATAATGACCATTCTACCCTTATCTTTCTCTCCAAAAAAATATCTGTGGGCTTTCTAGGTCATTTCTATGTGGAGTAAAAAATTAGATCCACATTTTGTGCTTACACATTTGTCAATCACATCTAGCCCTTCATTCTCTTTGATCTCCACCCTTGATTTGGATTGCCTTGGCCTTTAAATAGCTCATTCTCTCTCTCCAAAACCGGGTATCCCCTTGGCTCCTTCATTTTGGAGCATCAAAATCTCTCTTTTCTCTAGTTTTAGGTTAGTTTTTCATACCTTGTACATAGTTCTTTGAGTTTGTGTGAGAAATAGGTGTGTAGGCACTTGGGTTTCACCAAAACCGAAGTTACTGCACACTCTAAATCAATCACAACACTTGCTTTCACACATCCAAGCCTTTGTTCTTGAGTTTTGTGGATGTGTATGATGTTTTGGGTTGTAAAACCGAAAATTCCATACCTTGAAGCAATTCTCTATCACTTGACATCTTTGAGAGCTAGGTGGGAGGTTGGGTAGTTCTTCTCTTTTCTCTTCCTTCTCTCTTTAGTTTGATGTTCATGGCTTGTATTTGTAATAACATGTGTTGTGAGTAGTTGGATTTTCCCTAGCCAAACTTTTTGTGCAAATAATGTAAATTTCCATGTTGTTTGATGTTTATGCATGTTTTGAATCTTTTGGCTACTATGCTTTCATGTATCCTAAGTGTGTTTATAGATTTATCACCTAGAAGCATGCCTTAGGAAATTAATGAATCGGAAACTTGAATTTGATAAACTCTTGATTCCGTGAGCATGTGTAGTTAATAGGTGGTGGCTTAGCTAATTCCTACGGGAAGATCTAAGTTGCTTGAATTTCTTACCTTGAAATTAAAGCATGATGTTGTGAGTTTAGGTTCCGGAAGAATTTAGGCTCACGGCACCATAGGCTATTTAGATTCCGGAAGATTTGAATGGTATAAAGGTTGTGTAATTTAGCTTTGCTTCGGAAGAGATTGTTAAATTGCATGACTAGTTGATTTCTTGATAGCTTCATCAAAGCACTAAGGGGAAATTTATCAAAGCATGTTATTACATTAAATATGGGTTACATTTTGTGCATGCGTAAGGTTAGGTGCGATGCCTAAGTCTTTATTCTTCTCATTGATTTAGTCTCCACACTTTTATTTGTTTATTTTATTTTATGTAACTTAATTTTCTTTATCGAAATTAAAATTAACCAAGCCGCTCACTACCACAATTGTTAATACCATCCTCATGATCTTTAGCTTGATATGTTTGGTCTTGATCTCTCACCAAGAATTAGAACCCATTGTGTATACCTCTGCTTTAAACCAATAAGATGATTTATCATAGACTAGCAATCTAACAACCTAGTAATCTTTACCTTTGGGGTCATAGCCAAATCCCAATAATTCAGAGTAGTATAGTAATTCAAGGGCAAGATACTCATAGTCCTCATCGTGGAGGATAAGACCAGACTTGGGAAGAAGCTTGAATTCCTTGATTGCTGGGTTACATAAAACAACGTTACCATGAAAAAGTTTCAGACAAATAATACCATCACAATGACCTGCAATTCCAAGATGTGAGGAAAATCTTATCTGATTCAAAGGAGGCGGAACATTAAGATTCTCAACAACAATTGAAAAAAGGTCGTCAACATCATCGTTGCAGCGATTAAGTGATGACAATAGAATCGACCATTGTTCATTAGATTCCGCATGGTCATCAACCTTCTTCTCAATGGTTTGCTTGAAAAGAATGGCAACGGATGAGGATGCGCGCAGAGAATTGGAGAGGTGTTTGGCTACGAAACTAGGGCTTTTGATAAGATTGCACCACAAGGTATAGACGCATTTGAATCGCATCAAGGATTTATGAGGTAGTCTCGATAGGATTTTCTCCACGATTTCGTCGGGCACATGCAATTTGCTACAGTTTGCCATATCGATCTCTTTTACGATCGAATTAAAAGACTGAAAGGGGGGATGAAGAAGATTCTTGACCTTAGAACTCCAATCTCACCTTGGAATTCTTTGTTCTAGCTAAGTTATTGATAATTGAGGGGGTGCGGGCGTGCGGCGCGGCTATTTAAGCTTCCTCTTATCCTTCAAAACCTCACTTAAACCCACCGTCACTACTTATTTTCACAAAAAATCCATTAACATTGACATGGACATATGCAGTTTGAATAGGATTGTGATTTGTTATCAGGGCAGTACCAATGGAAAGCGAGGCCTACTATAATGTTGTAAAAAATATGGTAAGGAGTTTCTGTAAAATTAAAATAAAATAATATGGTAATATCTTGGGAAATAAAAATTGAGATATAGATAAGAAAATGAAATAAAGTAAGAAAATAATATAATATATAGGTTTTATATAGGAAAACTTATCAAGTCGAGGCGTGCAAGCGCACTGTCCTAAGAGAAGATTCTTCCCCTACTGCACATGGTTGAATGACGAACTTCCCCAAGATACAACAACTCTTCGAGCTCCGTCGTGCAGCTAAGAAGCCCCATTGAACCTTAATCACCCGTGCACTTAAAACGGTGTATAAGTAAAGTATGTATATATATAGTTTGTAAAAATATCTTTGGTAGAGGTATTTGGCTAGAGTGGTTGCATTATGGTGGATTATACCGTCATGTATACCCTCATTATCTGACAATCTAAATTCCCACACATATGCATGTTTCATGTCTCACATATACCTTCCAACCATAGCCACGTACCCTTATATAGGGCACACTTACCATACCATCAATAGCCTCATTAACCATATAACGGTCAAATAATAATCATATATTTAAAACATAAAACCGTTAAACCATAAATAGAGAAATAAAAACAAAATAAAATAACCCCCAAAATAAATAAATAAATAAATAAAATATATTTTAATTTTAAATCATAAAATTTCCACTAATCCCCCACTGATTTAAAATTAAAATAAAATCATTTAAAACAAAATAAGTGAGTGCTTTTACTGTGCAATCGACATAGGTACCTTTCGGGTTTGAATCTATCTTAGTGTGATAGTCTCCATTTGGGAACCAAAGTGACACAGTCTTGAACTTTGATACCTTTGACCAAATTTCAACATATCACACACACAGTACGGGTAATTAGACAGGTTCGCGTGTTGGCGCATTTATGGCCGTGCGCGTATCTTGATTCTCATGAGAGCATTAGAGAACAGCCCAATTCTCATTGTCGCGGCCTCACGAACAACTCTCACTTAGTGAGTTCTCCAAGGGTATGTGTGCCCGGACCCCGCGGGAGTTTTCCGGTCTCGAAACTCATTTAGGGTATCATTGTTTTCCCTTCCTAACGTCACATTTAATATAGCACTTTAATGCCTTGGGGATGCACAAGATAATATCTCTTTTGGATATATCCTTAAAGTTTATGTGTGCTATATTTGAGTCACGCAGTATGGATTGTTCTACCACATTGAACTTCCTTCATGGGATCTCCAATCACAGAAGTTGGGTTACCTCCCTAGGTGACTCCCTTATGGGCTTAAGCACATCCCCCTTCAGCGATTTTAACGAGGCATGTTTATATGACTTTTGTCATATTATATTTATTTTATTTTTCCTTTGCGGTTATATCTTGCTTGTCACTTTAGCTCGCAAAACCTGCATTTTAATTTGTCTGCAAGCCTCAAATAAACCATCAGCCACAATTCTCACAGGAGTGTTTTCCCTCCATATGAGAATAAGATAATTTATAACTTTGCACTAATTATTTAACGATCATGTAAGATAAATCATTGCGAGTGTTACCCCCACATTACCATAGGGCATTTAAAAATATCATTGAAGTAAATAGTAAATGATGACTAGAAATATAGATCATAACCCCCACATTACTTGATATTAAATGTTCTTAAAGACATGTTTATAAATATTTATAGGAGTTATAGCTAGAGCTTACCCCCACATCACCAAGATAGATGCTCTTCATGAGTGAATTATACTCATAAGTCATAACAAAATCAGTTATGTAAAAGTCTTAATAATAAACATTAAAGAATACTAATGAAATAGTTAAAATTTTAAATAGTAACCCCCACTATTGAAATTAAAATAACTTCTTATTGACTCATTAAAGCAAAATAAAAACTTCTCACGAATTGAACATGAGCATTCTTGTTTATGAGATAACTTGTTGCATTTGTGTGCACATATGCACTTAACACAATATATTGTAGCATATGTATATCTTATAATGTGTATATAAACTTAAATTTGAGAGTAAAAGAAAACATACCATCACTATTTCTTTCTCTGCAATTACTCAAGAACTCAATAAATATTACTGCTAATAACTCTATTAAAATCTAATAATGAGACAATTTTAATACTTATCACCAAAACTTGGAATAGCATCATTTTAGATATGAAAGAAAGATAATTAATCATTAATTATGATATGCAACTCGAATGAAATATATCCTTCTCCTCGAAACAAAAGGCAAAGGTCATTTGTAACTGACATGATAACATATAAAGCACTGTAATAGACTTTAAGGTCAATCGCATTCATAATATAATTGATATTTTCAATGGTACGCTGTACACAAAACAATTACTAGTATGTATGTAAATACAATGGAATAACTTATAAAATCAGTAATCTGTTAAAGGAAAAGCACATTATGTGCCTTCGTCAAAGAAACAGACGAAGAGGGAATCAAGCAATTACAAATCACAGCTCAATCAGCATTTAGTATCATCAATGTAATTGATATTTCCGTTGTAATCCTATCCCTATATAAAGGGGTTATGAATGAAATGAGTAGACCAATTCCAATCCATTTTTACTTTTACACGTTATCAGCACGCTCAGAGCAAATAGCCTTTACAGAATAAAATCTAGTTATGTTATAGAAGTGACTTTGAATTCCTCTGTTGTGTTGGAAGCAACTTAGGCAAGTGCATGCATATTGCGCATATTGCGTAACTAATTCCTCCATCAACTTTAGCCTTTGAGAGATTTTTTCTACCAAGAGTTAGTTGATATTAAATTATTAATTAGTACATGCAAAGCAAAAAGCAATTAGCATATTCAAGGCCAATATAAATTAATAATTGGAAGAAAATATTAAGGTATTCATAAGTTGAGAAATAAAGAAGAAGCCAAATGTGCGATATTGATTGTGACTCCTCGAACTTCACATTGTCCTTCGTTGTCTGTCCGTCGTTGTCAGAGATTCCGCTTGAGTCTTCTCTTAGATTGTTGTAAAAAATATGGTAAGGAATTTCTGTAAAATTAAAATAAAATAATATGGTAATATCTTGGGAAATAAAAATTGAGATATAGATAAGAAAATGAAATAAAGTAAGAAAATAATATAATATATAGGTTTTATATAGGAAAACTTTTCGAGTCGAGGCGTGCAAGCGCACTGTCCTAAGAGAAGATTATTCCCCTACTGCACAGGGTTGAATGACGAACTTCCCCAAGATACAACAACTCTTCGAGCTCCGTCGTGCAGCTAAGAAGTCCCATTGAATCTTAATCACCCGTGCACTTAAAACGGTGTATAAGTAAAGTATGTATGTATATAGTTTGTAAGAATATATTTGGTAGAGGTATTTGGCTAGAGTGGTTGCATTATGGTGGATTATACCGTCATGCATACCCTCATTATCCGACAATCTAAACTCCCACACATGTGCATGTTTCATGCCTCACCATATGCCTTCCAACCATAGCCACGTACCCTTATATAGGGCACACTTACCATACCATTAATAACCTCATTAACCATATAACAGTAAAATAATAATCATATATTTAAAACATAAAACCGTTAAACCATAAATAGAGAAATAAAAACAAAATAAAATAACCCCCAAAATAAATAAATAAATAAAAAAAATATATTTTAATTTTAAATCATAAAATTTCCAACATATAATACTCTAAAACGATTACAAAATAGTAAAATTTCTCTTATTCGTTTGGGAAGTATAACTGTACAAATGCAACAAATTCCAACATTCTTTGCTCAACTCAATCCCAGCGATGGGCAGTAATGGGAATACTGCTGATTTTAATTCAACAGGAATGTAAAAGTTCCTTCTTGGCCATGGAACTGAGGTTATTTTTAAATAGATACTGCATTTGTGGTGTTAGCTGTTAAGTTAGATGCAGTGAATGCATAAGTTTCTAGTTTAATACTTGAGATGTAGTTTAGGTAGTATCAATCTCTGAGGATCACTCGATTTATTTCTGTTCCTGTGTAGAGCTTTACTGTGGATAGGTGGTCAGATCGAAAAAGCCTTTTGTGCTCCCAGCAATTGGAAAAGCTTGAACTGGGATCATAAACAATTATACATACAAGGCTTTTTCCAGTCGACTGCAGCTAAGCTATTCAAATGATTCACAGAGAAAAGGGATGCTCTATTAGTGGCATTAGACAAATGATGTTGTGGGGTATTTGTTGTAGTGTTGCAAATCGTGTTCATGACATCATGTTAGCCCATTACTTGGGAACTGCAAGCATGATAACTACGTTACCCCAAATACTTCCAAGCATGATAACTGCGTTACCCCCAATACATCCAAGCATGATTTCTATGCTGATTCAAATGGTGGACACTAAATTCTGACATTTATGGTGCTCATTTTTGTCCAGGAGAGTACTGCTGCAGCAGATCACACGCTTGCCACGGACAGATGCTAGAATGGAAATAGCCTTCTATACTACCAGCCGTTGGTTACCTATCACCCTCTTAATCCATGTAATGTTCTTTCAGTTCAATCTGCCACCAGTTGAGGCAACAGCGCAATGGCTTATATATATTCAAATTTCCATAGGCAATGACATTGAACCGCAGAAGCAATAATGTGAAAGGAGTGGCATTGCACTAGACCCAAAAATAAAACACTGCTAATATAACGAGAACATGGATGGTGTACCAGAGCAAAGCATGAGCTAAACAGAACAAATTTGCACTGCATAGTAGTAATTTGACTCCATATATGGCCTACTGTGGTGCTTTGTACCTAGTGGTAATCAACAGCATCCCATACCCAAAACCAGAGTTTGAATCTCCTCTTCGCTTCCGTGTTTGGCCTTCTTTAAAGCTGAAAAAGATATATACACTACCAAGGGGTTTAATCTATTGAGACCAGCTTATGATTATGAATGGAGGATGGGTAGGGCAGGGCAGGGCATCTAATCTGTCTAAAGTAAGATTGACCTACAAAAATGAGGACAAATTCTAAACCTAACATTTGCAAGAACTTGTTTTGTCTTCCCTTTTAAGTCCATTGCTGCAATCCGTCTGTCCTCCACCCACATTACCTGTCTTTCTCATAAGAGAATATCCAACCCCATCTATTACCATTACCCACACAACAAACTTTTGCCTGTTTCAGAAACCCAAGAACTTGCACCACTGATCAATTTCACGATCAATCTAAGCTGTGAAGCTGCATTTAACTATGACTATTCTTAAGAACACAAAAAAAGAAGAAGAAAAAAGATAAACCTCTAAATCTCTTCATAAATGAAGACACAATCATGTATCAATCCACCAAAATTTTGCCAAAAAGAAAGAAAATCCCCAAAATTCATGTAAGCAGCGCCAATCACAGATAAACCCTAGATCTCTCCAATTTATGCCAGTGAACATTAGTAATTTAGTATAGAATTTCAACTTATGGGTCTCAAATATACATTCATAACTAAAAACCCACATCAGATACAACACGAAGAACAAGAAAATGAATTGCTACTTCCCTTTTCTCAAGTTTTGATGTCATGTGTACCTCTACATCCTGTGATAACCTCACAGCCTCTATTATAAGGGTTGGCCACAGCATGGCAATTGTAGTATGAAGCCCCTGGCCTTGCACAAGGAACCAAGTCCCTCCTCAGTGTCTCATAGCTTATGTACTTCTTCTGCATTGCTAGCACTCTTCTACTTATCTCTGAGTCCATCTCTGGCTCTGTTATGAAGTCCCTAACCTTGACATCAATTTCACTTCCTTTGAGTGCACTGAGGTCAAGAACTGACACCCCATTGCAGATTGAGAAATGGGTAAGGATCAAGAGGAGGCAAAGATACAAGATTAAGATGGGATTGTCTCTGAGTTTGAACATTTTGATGTTCTCTGTTTTGGGGCTTCTTTGTGCTTTTGTTTTTGGGACTGGGAGACTGGGATTCTAGGTGGTTGGATGGCTCATAAAGATCTTGGGACATCAGCCTTGGTCAGTTCCAAATGGTATATAGTTGGCTAACATTATACACATGTGTGCGACAAAGGAATTAATACCCAACCTCGTGATTCCAGTCAATTATTATTGTTATTATTATTTATTTTTCTTGTATAATTTTACCATTATATTCTATTTTTTTGCGGTAACGAGCCAATTTTACCATATTCGTGATGTCAGTCTCTAAAAAACTATCATTTAAAATGAGCATGTTAATAAGAAGCGGATGCATGACTTTCAGTTGAGTTCATTGCCAAGGAGTTGTTCTGTAAGTTATTTCCAGTAATGGAATTTTTGTTGGCCGGTGCTTACTGGTTTCTTTGCGATGGTGCGACATATGTAGATGGCTGATCAACAGTTTCAGGCGGGTTTTTTTTTTTTTTTTCATCATGCAAGTAGTTTCTTTCCTATACCAACTTACGTTTAAACTACTAACTACTGAATGGTTACTTTTGTTGATCAGTTTCCTTGACCCTTTAGGCCGTTTGACCACACTGATGTTTTACTTGCATTACTACATACGAAGACCCAATGGCAGTTAATTGATCAGATCAAGGTCTATGTTAATATTGGAAGAAGTCCCACATTCAAGTTGCTTCAGTCGATCAGTTTTCATCCATATGCTGGTGCTGTTTGCGGCTCTAATCATGTCTATCAACCGAGAGACGTCTCAGTTCGAGATGATAATGGTCAACATCATAGAAGAACAACAAACTTAATTATTTCCTGATTTTCAAAACCGATACATGACTCAAAATACGTGCGATATTGTTACATGATGGCTTGGTCTGCAAGACCAATAACCGACCATAACAATCACAATACCGCCAATCATGAGCACTCACAGCTACGCAAACATTTGGACTTCGTCCTTACAATCAAAAGACTCTAAGGACCGGCATAGCTGGACCCTTTAGAGGTTTAGGGGTGGCTAATCTCCAAGAAGGTTATCGAACACGTAACCGCTCTTACATGTTACATGTCGTATCTAGATTTACTTATTTATTAGTCATTTGGATGGTAAATGATCGAAATTTTACATTTACTTTCATTTCAAACATTTAGGGGGAACTCTAGGTTGATTTTTTCTTCAATTCATTTTTTTAGGAAACTTTCTTGATGATATATGTAGACCACGTTAAACCAAGTCTGTGGACATGTGACACACTAAAATCGGAATTTGTATGAGTAAAATATGGTCTACGAAGTTTAATTATTTTGTCGGAGTTGAGACTTCCATAGGAGAAATATCGACATTGGGTATAAAAAGGTCGAACCCTATCATTTTGGGGTACCCTCACTTCTCTCAGACAGTACAAATATGGAGAAAGGGATCCAGGTTAGACCCGATTCATGTTGTGACACGAACCGTCATCCGGAGAAATCACCGTGGTCTGAACACCGGTGTCATTCGAATCTCCTCCTCTCCCTCTTAAGATCTATGGCTGTGGTTTACATCAATTGACACAACTCTTCCTCATCGAATCAACTTGAGGAGGGAGAATCGACGGGTTGAAGTTTCGGGCTGCCAAAACTTTTGAGGTGAATTCTGACTCTCTCGTTCATAATTACTCTGTTGCAGTTATAGATGTTGTTGTGCTTATGATTATGAAAAATTTGGCATAGGTCTCAGCGCCCCCCCCCCCCCCCCCCCCCCCCCCCCCCCCCCGGTGACACGTGTTGCTTCCTCTGGCCACCTTTGTTAGGTTGAGTTCTGCATTGAGAACACGTACATTGACATGATTTTTGTGGCCATTGGAGAACGATTGGGAAGCATTGTTATTTCAAAAATGTCAGATTTTGATTCGTGACGATTCGACCATTAGATCATTGTAATATTTCTGCAGGTTGTTCAAATTATTAAATTAATAAAAGGGAAAATGCTCATTTACCCAATTTTAGCTTAAAATTTGCCCACTTGCTCCACCAACTGTTTTTTAACCCCATTTACCCAAAACACTCTAAGGGATTATTTCCCCTTTACCCAATTAATTCTTTTTTTTTTAGACTTTTTTGCCCTCTCCTTCTTTCTCACTTAGAGAGAGAAGTCATCCTCCACCTTGCTGTGCTCCGGTGACCAGTGGCCGGTGCGGTCTCCGGTGACCAGATTCCGGCGGCCGGTGATCGGATTCCAGCGGCCGATGACTAGATTCCGGCGTCCGTTGACCAGATTCCGGCGTCCGTTGACCAGATTCAGGGAACCGGTAACCGAAATCCGGTGACCGATGACCGGAATCCGGCTATTATTGCCCCCCAGTAATCATATTACTGCCCCCCAGTAATCATATTATTGCTCCCCAGTAACTATATTACTGCCCCCCAGTAATTATATTATTTCCCCCCAGTACTTATATTATTGCCCCCCAATACTCATATTATTGCCTCCCAATAATTATATTATTGCCCTCCAGTGAATTGTATAAACTCCCAAAACCAAAATGAATACACTACAAGCACAATTGATCATATTATTGCCCCCCAGTAATCATATTATTGCCCCCCAGTAACTATATTACTGCCCCCCAGAAATTGCTCTGGGCCCCCACCGAGTGTGAGGCCGGTGCAGGATTGGTCGGATCGTCATCGTCTTCGTCGAGATGGGAAGAGTTGGCGAAACAAGGTTTATGAAACCGGACCACCGACCTCAACCTTAACCACCGCACGTCTTCGTCGCCGTGGGTTCCCCAGTTAAGACCCGGCCAAGATCCGGATCGAGAAACAGAGACTAGATGTCCCAGAATCCGCTGGATCGATTGAGTTGTTGGCCCGAATCCGAAGGTGGAGCGCCGGAGCAGCCATGGCAGAGAGAGAGAGTCTGGGGGAGAGAGAGTATGGTTCGGGGGACGGCGGCGCTCGGAGGGTGAGGTCGAATCCGGATGCAGCGCTCCTATCTTCTCTGATGGCGGGGGAGACTTGATGGAGGTGGTGGCCCGAAGCTGCCGGAGCAACCATGGCACAGAGAGATAGAGAGATAGAGAGAGAGAGAGAGAGAGAGAGTGAGTGAGTGAGTGAAGCCGGAGGTGGGGCGCGGCAGAGAGAGAGAGAGTGTGTGAGAGAGAGTCTGAGAGGATAGAGTTTAATAGGGGGCAAAACTGTCACTATAGGTTAGATTGGGTAAATGAGGTCAAAAAACTCTTGGTGGAGTAAGTGGGCAATTTTGGGCTAAAATTGGGTAAGTGGTCACGACCCCTTAATAAAATTATTGAAGTTCAAGCCAATTCCGATATGAGTTCAGATTTTTGAGAAATTATTGAATTTATGGTTTATAGTTTATTCCTGATAGGAGTTCATTGTTAGTTGAATATTATGATTTATGACTTAATTATTCTATTACTGAGAGTAGTTTGGATTTGAGTAATTACATCGAGTTACAATTCTTCGATGAATACCCCATATTTGAATTTTGAGTAACAAAGAAGATATTAAATATGTAATGTAATTATGGTTATATTTTTTCCCTAGAGATGTAAGAGAATTAGTTATGGGGAGTTGATAAAATAGACTTATGGGCGAATGCCATTAAGGAGGTTGACTATATTATCAGTGCATGCATGCATTACCTGGTCGGCAATACTCTCCATACAATATCCAGGTTGGTAATACCCTCCAAAATATATATCCAGTCAGCAGTACCATCTGATGCGCCATTTGGTTGGCAATATTATTCAGATAACATGAGATGGTTAGTCAGCAATACCCTCTAGCCATTGCTTAATAGTAATCTGGCTAGCAGTACCCGATGTGTCATCTAGTTGGCGGTACCCTCTAGCGATCTTCTCCAAGTAATCCTGTTGGCAGTGCCCTCCGATACATCATCTGGTTGGCAGTACCTTCCAGATGGAATGAAATGACTAGTCGGCAGTACCCTCTAGTCATCGCCCATTTTGTATATGTTATTCAAATACATCAGATGGAGTGAAAAAAGTATTTCCATCGGCAGTACCCTCCGATGAGTTATCTGGTCGACAATGTCCTCTAGATGGCATGATAAGGCTAGTTAGCAGTACCCTCTAATCATTCCTCATTTCATATGAGTTGGTAGCAGAATATAGATATTCTAAATTTACTGAGGAGTTGTCTAATGTCATCAGTCATTTCCAACATCTTTCTTTTCGTGGCCGCTTGGTGAATACTATGAGTGAGTTGATTCTAGTGCCTGCTTCGTGAGCACTACTAATGAGATGATCCTAGTGGTCACCTGGTGAGTAGTTGTTTGGTGAGAGCTACATTGCAGTGTCATTATGGCTTTCCAGTTTAAAACAAATAATCTTGAGTAGCAATATTGAGTTTCAACGTAATATGATGATTGAGATCTAAGGGCTATGATCAGTTGGTTTTCTAGTTGGAAACTAGTTATTATTATGGGGAGCAGATAGGCTCCAGAAGTTGAGGTTGGATTTGTGATAGTAGGCCTAGAATATGGTAAAATTCTATTATCTCATTACCTCACCTAAAACATAACAAAATCTCTAAGTGATTTAATATCCTAAGGAATCTATACAAAATCCCAATGGAAACGGCCTAAATATGGTCACAAGGCTTGTGGTAATCAAAATACTTGAATTAGCCTAAGGAAGTAGAATTCCTATCAAACTTGCCTTACTTGAATGATAAGTAACTTCCCTAGGGTTGGTTATGCAAAGCCTCTTTATCCTCACATGTCATACTCCATATGAGGAGGGGAATATACAAAATTTAGTAATGCATATCTCTTACTATATATTAAGCCTAATTCTTTGAGTATTAATTAAATCCATCGTCGAAGAGTCTTTGTCAGATACCACACTATGTTTTGATTTTGTTTTGCAGGTAGCCAACAATCATATAAACGAAACAAAACTTATGATCTTTTCACAAATTGGTGCTTTCACTAAGAGTAGAACTCAAAGATTAACTCTTGTTGTAGTGATAAACTCGGAATAAGTGCCAATTTAAACCCTAAAAAATATAAATGTTAGTATAAAGTAAGCAGGGATCGTTCAAAACTGGGGATTGAGAGTATTCACATATAATCACGAAAAACATTTATTCAAAAGCATGAGAAACGAAAACAAAGTATTTATAACCAAAAATCTCGAAACATACAACAACAAATAGAATCCTACTCAAACACAGAATCCAAATTAGACACAGATTAGGAATCCTACTCCAAAACAGATACATAATACAAGTCAAAGTTAAGCTAGGAATCCTATACAAACAAGGAATACTAATCAAATACAAAGTAGGATACCAAATTCAATGAGAAAACAAATTCTAAACTAACACGAATTAGAAATCAAAACATACATGAATACAAACAACAAATTCTAAACAAACTCTAACTATTTCACAAACACAACAAACAAATCTTAAGACAAGTATTCACAAATTACAACATTACAAAATCAGATTATATGTTTATTATTTACGATTTCTGCAAAGTATTTTCAGATTATTACTTATAATTTTACAATTTCTATACATCCTAAAAACTTAAAACGATATACACATATACACACACACAAAACGCAAACATTAAGGGGGGTTTTGAAGATTGAAACGAAAATTTCAGAAAACATAAAACCTAAAAACAATTTTGAATAAAAAGGTGAATGAAGGAAATCTTTGGAAAACAATTTATTAACCAAAATTCAAGCTCAATTTGTTACATGTATCCTTAAACCTTTACTAGTTGCCGTGAAAAGTTATCAACCAAGAAACAAAGTTAAAAGCAAACAATGTCCCTTATTTTACTTTCCTTTACTCAATTGATTTAGCAAAGCACCAAAACAATCTATTTTGAAACATGCAAAAATCAGATTCCAAATCATTAAGTTCATGTGAAGTTTGGTTAATAATTATGCTCATCCAAGTACACAAAGCATGCCAATTCAAAGCACAAACAATCTGCTTTTGACTTATATCCTAAGCCTTTACTACTTATTCAAATTAGGGTTACAAAGCATAAACCTAATTACTAGCTCCAATTACATGCAATCATTCTAAATTTCGAACCAAAGAACAAGAACATGTAAACATTTTCTATAAAACAAAATCAGATTATCATTCCATGAAATCCCAACCATCAGAGATCAAGAACACATACATGAAATTCACATTGAAAAGAGCACCAAAATTGTTCCCAAAAATCAGATTATAAACTCATAGTTTTCGGTTTACACAAAGAAAATCCAAAGTAGAAATTCTATCTACAATTACACATAACCGTGAAGAATGGATGGAAAAACATATGAACAACCCTTGATTATGTCCCAAAGTAGCTCCAAGGTGGTGATCACAGCAATGGAAGGTTAGTGGCATGGCTAAGCTCCTTGAAGATGTGAAAACATGAAACTAGAGAGAACACAAGTGAGAATACGAAAATTGGGGAAGGAATGGTGAACCTTTAGAATTGCTTCAATATATATTGAGACGTCAAAAGCTCTCCCAATTCGTATCTACTTGAATTCTCTTAATTTGTATTGATCCAGGCTTTCTTTTGAATTTTTTGATTGGTTGACACATCCTTGGACCAATAAATTAAGTCCACATCATCAAAGCTGCATCGTAAGTCCAATCTATGTTCTATATTGTCTCCATGAAGTGTTGACGTCACCCTAGAAGGCTCTAGAATTCACTGCAATTTCAAAGTAGAATGCAATCCGGACTCATATCTTCATCTTGATTCCAAAATCCGAGTTCCATGTGTATTTCATGAGGTGTGCACGACACATGATCTTCTAGACTCTTCTAATTCTCATGGAAAATGAAATTAGAGTTCAATCCGGAATCTTAATTGCATAATTATTCCATTTTCCAAATTGATAGTGCATTTCACGGCCACATGCTTTGCACATCACGCAATTATATTTAGATTGCGATTATTCATCTATTACATATGAAGCTTGGGAAAAAAACAAACCCGCAGCATTGCGCGGGTCAATTTGCTAGTATTATCTAAACCGAACAATGAACTTAGACCTGACAAAAGATTCATATGAATTAACTCTAGCCGTCAAAGCCTAGGGTTTGAACAATAATAGAAGTTCATTTACTTAGCCCTTAGTGTGTCATCATATGGAGTAAACTTCATGGCAATCGTATAAAAATTGGCCAAGGTTATTTTCTCCTTTGTGCACCCACTTACCCAACAAATAACATATTTTTTGCCCTAATACTCAATTAAGTTATTTATTTATTTATTTTTGAGACAATTTTGCCCTCTCTCCCTTTGTCACTTAGAGAGAGAGAGAGAGAGAGACTTCATCAGACTCCGGCTGCCGGAATCCGGTCACTGGTAGCCTGAATCCGGTGATCGGCCTCTGGTGTCCTGTTTTATTGCCTCCCAATAAATTGTTTATTACCTCCAATAATACCCAACAAACTTTTTATTGCCTCCCAATAAACTTTATTGTCCCCTAATAAACTTTTTATTGCCCCCCAATAAAAATTTATTGGGGGTTAATAAAAGTCTCTGGCGAACCATAGTCTGGCGTCCTATTTTATTGCCCACCAATAGACTTTTAATTAGACCCCAATAAATATTTTATTCCCCCCCCCCTAATAAACTTTATAAAAATTTATTGGGGAGTAATAAAAGTCTCCGGCGACCTCTTTGGAAACCTCCAGCGACCAGTGATAGGATTTCGTGACCGGATTTCGGAGGTCGGTTACCAGATTCTGCCGACCAGATTTCGGCGAGCCCTTTTTAGTATGTTTATAACTTCTAAACGTTTTCTCTGGTATTTGTTAGTGGTTTTTTCCAAAGGTATCTTTGGCAACAAATCTACAATTTCTTCCAAATTTGCAGAGGAATTGACTAAGACATGCGTTTGTCACGCTACAAATTTCCATATATAAATTCAAATTTAATGTCGGTTTTATTCAAAAGAACCAAAAACAGTATAAATAAGTTTGCAGTTGTGGTTTAAACTCATACTTTCTTAAATCCTGAACTCTTTTAACAAGTTTTAGCAGTAAGTCTTAGAAGCATTTTTAATAGCCTTTGATTGAGTAAATCCCTTTGGCTCTCCAGGTCTAGTATTGTAGCAGATTGAAAAAGAAAAGTGCTTGAAGCTAGCTCTTTCAACATTCGTTCTTTTCTTGCTTGCTTGTTAAAGCGCAGTGGTGTGCGTCGACGACGATTCGATACTTGGGTTGCTGGACAACGACGATTCAATACATCGGCTCCTGGATGACGGCTTATCAATACATTAGTACAAAACATCATCCTTTTAATGATAACTTCTCTTTATCGTTAATATATTTTATCAACACCATGGTGTAGTTATTTCTCTCTAATTGTTAATGTCTAAAAGTCTAGCGGTAGCTGGACCTTAGTTAACGCTGATCCGGTGGGCGGATCGATACTTGTGTTGTTATTGTAGTTCCCGTTACCTGCCAAGTAAAATACAATGGGCGTCAGAGGGAGACCGCGCTAGGCGGTCTTCAACTCTCCGATGCCTAAGTTAGTCAATGTATTTATGTTGACAAAGTAACAGTAGGTAAGTATTGAATGCGTAATTAATGAGGAGAGAGGAGAGAACCTTTTATAGGTGAGGAAGAGACTGATCTTGTCTTTGTTTTCGATGTGGGACTGATATGCTTCAGTTCCCAGCTTCAGAAGCTTCTGATGCCATCTTGGCGCTGCGCGTGGCGCCGCGTCGGTGGCGATCTGGAGGTGGTCCGATGCTGAGGTTGTAGCCCGTCTGGCGGTGTGCCTGCATGTCATTCCTTTGGTTGGAATTAGTACCTTTGGCGGTACAATGAGCATGACCCATTATAGCTAATTATACTTGCAAATGTACATGTATGTACACTAATTTATAAACCAAAATATATAAACTCGGCTAACTTACATTCATAAATTAAACAAGTTATTGAGAGCCATCAATCCTCCACTAAATAATGTAAACCAAAATATATAAACTCGGCTAACTTACATTCATAAATTAAACAAGTTATTGAGAGCCATCAATCCTCCACTAAATAAATTTTACTAACCTCCAATAAACAGTTTATTGGCACTTCCGTAAACACTTTTTGCCCTCATCGGAAAACCGTTACAAAAAAGTGATATTATTAGGAAACCTGAAGATTGTCTTTGTTGAGAAAATTTTGGTTGTATGAACAATCTCCCTGGGAAAAAAATAAATTCCAATGAGCCTAAAATGTTACTCATTTCGGATAATTATTCATATAATATAGTGCTTTTAAAAAATAAAAATAAAGAAGTGAATGGTGAAAAACTTTACCCCTAAGATCGAGAAAAAAAAAATACTAAAGAGAGTTTTTTGTTTTTGGAAGGGAAAGAGTTTTCTTTGTAAAGTGTAAAGAAAGTCAAAAAGAGACAGAGACTATTTGCACATAAAGACTTGTGTCTGGTCACATTCTCACCTACTCGCTCTCTCTGTATCCAGAGAAGTAATGAGGGGAACCCACTATCATCAAATGCGCATCCTAAATTTGTTACATAAGCAACTGTTGTGCCCGTGAAATGTTTTTGTTTTTGGGTGGGTTAACATGAAAATGAGCAACTATTTTGTAAGGACTTGTTTTGTTATGTTCTATTTGATCCCATATTTCAAGTTCCGCTTTTGTTTTTGCTCTTTTGGTCTTGTTTGCTTATTTCTTCGTTGTTTTGATGCGATTTCTGTAGATTTGTTAACTACATTTGGACATGGAAGGGGTGGACTTGACGTTGCCGAACTCGTTGAAAAGAAGGAGGACCCCTTTCATCCACTAAGAGATCATTCGTGACGTACTCTCAAAGCTTCCAGTGAAATCTTTAAAACGATTTGAGTGTGTATGCAAGCCCTGGCAAGCTTTAATCAACAGGATCAACCTAAACAGACCCCGGCTCCTGTACGCCCCTTTGTCAGTTAACCCCAACCCTCTCCTTTCCGTTGATTATGAAGCCCTGAATAATGAGGATGGTGTTGCAATGAAAGAGGTACATTGTCCAGCCGTACATTGGTGACTGAAATGTATTCAAGTTGTTTCTATGTTTCTGTTACTCAGCATTGGAAGTGCAAAATTTCTAAACAGTTTCATTGTCTCTTGAATAAAAGTGATCTTTTGCGCTTGTTATAATCTGCATTCCTATGTTCTGTTTCTACATGCAAAATACCTGTCATGCTGTTTTTCTTTGTTATTAGTTATTTTGAATGAACTTGGGAGCTCTTCTATCAGAGTCCAGAGGAATACCACCTTTATACCACCTTCTATCAGGTCGTTTATAATGATTCAGCGTCGTTTTGTATAACGTCCTTGAGGATTGGTTCAACCCTCGGGGAAATGGAATCATGACATGTTAGGATGGTTGTGGTATGGGGCACCCAATTACAACTGAAGTAGAAACTTTGAAAACGAGTGAAGTACAAGATGATAGGCAAATTATAGAAGGATTTTACTATAACAAAAAGATACAACAATTTCTCTCCTACAATAAGGAGAGCACAATTGACAATACCCTTTCTCTTATAACAGGAAGAAATATACTCTAATAAAGGAGAGACAATTGAGTTTTAGGAGAAATCTCTATTTTCTCTCTAATTAAACTCCTCTCTCTAATCAAGGCTTGAGGGCAGCCGCACCAGCCCTTTATTTAAAATAAAAAAAAACTCCTCTCTCTCTCTCTCTCACCAACATGGGATAACAACTCTACAACACAAGACCTCTATTTATACTAAATAGAGGAGGTTACAACTAGCTCCTTACAGCTTAAGAAACTTAGCTATAGATGAGTTGTAAATGCAATCTTTACAACTATCATATGTTGGAAAGTAAGCCACCATTTTTGACTTAATCAAGAACTTAAACATGGAGTAAGAGGCAAAAGTGGCTTTACCTCCAGATATCTCCTACTTAAAGTCAGTTTTGTAATTCTTCTTTCCTTTCTACTTTGCCATGTCCATACTGCTTATGTTTCTACTAGGCCAATAGAGGATCGACACCAAATAAACTTGTCATTGTTGATCAGCTTTGTTAGAACATCTGCTAGGTTGTCATTCGTATGGATTTTCTGTATATCCACACTTCCTTCTTCCACCTTCTCACAAACAAACTGATATTGAACTCGTATGTGCTTTGTCCTTGAGTGGAATGTTGGATTCTTTGCCAGGTGCAAAGCGCTCTGACTATCACTTTTTTTTTTTTTTTTTGGAGAAAGCGGTGTAAGAGCTAACTCATAGCCCTTACTTGAATTTATTAAAAATCAAGTAAAAAAAGATACATAGCAAGGGGGGCTAGACCAAATCTTGCTGAAAGAGAAAAATACAAAAATGCAAAGTACAGAAGATACAAAAATCATTGAGAAGCGGGGGACTAGGCCAAGACCGCTTCCAAAACAAACACAATACTAAAAGACAAAAGAAAGAGGCACTTCTTATCTTTCCTGTTATTGCCATCCATAAAATAAGGCAACCATTCCATTATGAAAAATGATAATTTGGAAAACCCAAATAATTAGCTTGTAGAAACCTGTGGAGGTCACTAGGAAGATTATCATACCAAGTAAAAGTTGCATTTGAGATTCCCAAGTTTGCCATCTTGTCAGCTACAACATTACCTTCTCTAAAAATATGACTACATCGAAAATTCATTTGGTGTACTTTAGAGAGACAATTGCCCCAACGAACTCTTAAGTTCCATGGAGGAGAAAAGGACCTAGAAGAGAATCAAGCTACCACACTAATAGAATCACTTTCCAACTATAAATGGAACCACCCTCTAGCAAAGACAATTTCAATAGCCAAGATAACAGCATAAAGTTCAGAATAGAAGGAAGAATTCCAGCCAAGTGACTGACAAAAACTCCCTAAAAAACCTCCTGAGGCATCTCGAAACACTCCCCCACAAGCTGCCGGGCCTGGATTGTCTTTCGCTAAGCCATTAGTGTTTACTTTGACCCAAGGAAAAATTGGCCATTTCCAAAAAACATGGTGAATTTTGGGAGCCTTACCGCGTTTAGGAGCAACTCCAAGAGAAGACAATAATTGGGCATCCAGAACACCCTTATTGTGACTAGGAGCAAACAAACTAATTTGACGAATCCATGCCATAATAGAACAACACATAGTAGAAAAGATAGGGGGACGATTATCAAACCTTAGTCTATTCCGAGCCTTCCATATCGCCATAAAGGTAAACATGCCAGCCGCTAGCCACAAATTAAAGAGCTGAGAGGAGAAAGGTTTTCGACAATAGCTCACCCAAAAGTCCAACAGAGAGTCAGAAGAAGAAAAAGAAGTACCAAATTGAGCAGCCAACCATCTACAAACCCGTTGGGCTAAAGGGCAGTGTAAAAATAAATGTAATGATGATTCCGTAGAACTATAACATAATTGACAAATAGACACAACAGGAATCCCACCTATTTTCACTCGATCATCAGTAGGGAGCCGATCATATAGGATTCTTCAAACCAAGAAAGAATAACGAGGGGGGATGAAAGGCCACCATAACTTAGAAGCCCAATCCTTTACATTAAGATGATGCCTAAAAAATTCATAGCCAGCAGAGAAGGATAGCTCACCAGAGGAAGAAGGCTCCCAAATAAGTATAGCTGACTTCTCAGTAAGAGGGAGAACAATATCTGAAATCTGTCTAGCCAAAACCGGAAAAGTGTGACAAAAGAAGGGAGGAAGTTGCCATGAATGATGTGAAATAAAATCTGCCACTTGAAGATTGCTTAAATGGGACCAGTTTGAGATACCCAAAGTTTCCAACATAGGAGCTTGAAGCCATTTATCCTTCCAAAATGACACAGATTTACCATCCCCAATCAACCATCGACAATTTTGAACAAAATGAGGAGCAATTAACCAGAAGCCTGGCCAAATTGAAGACTTAAGATAACCTAATTTGCTATTATTCAAAATTGGATACCTAGACCACACATATTCTCCCCATTGAGAAGAAGAGGTATAAGAGTCCCAAGCAAACTTCAAAATAGCAGCTGAATTAAGACAGGATAAATTGCGAATACCAAGCCCTCCTTCCTGCTTTGAGACACAAACTTGAGCCCAAGGAATAGATATCACAAAATGGAGCAATCTTCTCTTGTTTGTGTCCGAGCTCCTCCAGTAGCATTTGCAACTATATTCCCTCTTTGCTAGCTTTCGTAGCTGCAACGTATTCTGCCTCTGTTGTAGAAGTAGTCACAATAGATTGCAGTTCTCCCTTAGCAAGAGTAAATACATAACCTGTGGTGGACTTGCTCTTGTGAAGATCACCTGCATAATCTGAATTGACATAGCCTCTAACAGTAAAACTGATCCTCCATAACATAATGCAGCATTTGAGGTACCATTGGCATATCTTAGGATCCTCTTTACAGCACTCCAATGCTCTTTACCAGGATTCGCCATACTAACTGCTCCCACTGCTTATGCAATTTCTGGTCTTGTGCACACCATAACGAACATTAAGCTACCCACTGCTGATGTGTATGGTACTCAAGACATTTTCATCCTCTCTACTTTGTTGCTAGGACTCGTACTTGAGGATAACTTGATATTAATAGGAAGAGGGGTAGAGATTGACTCACAAATTTTCATGTTGAAGTGACACAAGATTTTCTTCAAGTAGTTCTTCTGAGAAAGCTAAATCTTCCTACTATTTCTATCTCGGTAAATTTTCATCCCTGGAGTCTTGTTTGCTGGTCCTAAGTCCTTCATTTCAAACTCCCTAACCAACTATGCCTTCAAATCTTTAATACTATCTTTGCTAGGGCCTGTTACCAACCTGTCGTCAACATACAACAGCAGAACAATGAAATCACCATCACCAAATCTCTTGTAGTAAGCACAAGGATCTGGACTGAGTCTGTTGTATCCAAGGCTCATGATGAAGGAATCAAATCTCTTATACCAACATCTCGGCGCCTATTTGAGACCGTATAGAGATTTGTTCAACCTGCAAACCAAGTTCTCTTTTTCTTTTTCTTCAAATCCATTTGGTTGGAGCATATAAATCTCTTCTTCAAGTTCTCTATGAAGAAACACAGTTTTCACATCTAACTACTCTAAGCATAAGTAAAATGTTGCACATCGCCAGGACTACTCGAACTATTGTGAGTCGAACAACAGGAGAGAATATTTCGTTGAAGTTAATACCTTTTTCCTGAGCTACTCCTTTCACTAGCAATCTAGCACGATACCGCTCCACTTGGTCATTGCCATCTTGTTTGAGCTTGTAGACCCATTTGTTGTCAATGGCCTTCCTTCCTTGTGGTAGTGGAACAAGATCCCATGTCTTGTTTTTATGGAGGACTTCAATTTCTTCTTACATTACTGCCATCCACAAAGAAGCTTCTTGGCCTTTTGTAGCCTCATGGAAAGTTGATGGCTCTCCATCCTCTGTTAGTAGACAGCAGGGTTCTAAAAATCGGCCTAGGCGCTAGGTGGAGGTGAGCCGTTCCGATTTTGGCCTAGTCGATCGAGATAGGCGTGAGGGTGAAAATCGGCCGACTAGGCGTTCCGTCCCTTTTTTTTTTTTTTTTTTTTTTTTAAACTCGTCCGAAGAGGCTAAAACACAATCTGATCTAAAACTAAAGCTCACCTCTCTCTCTCTCTCTCCCGCAGCCCCGCTCTCCTCTCTCTCTCTCTGTGTCTCTCTCCGGCACGGCCGCACGACGATCTTTCTTTCTTCGACGGTGACGCCGTGATGGACTGACGGTGCGCGGTGATTCTGGGTTTCTGTTTCTCTTAATTTCTGCTTCTGGGTCTTCACTCTTCAATCGATTTATGGCTTCCTCTTAATTTCTGCTTATGGGTATTCAATTTTCAGTCTTCAATTTCCACAAGCAGAGTAAATAGGATGAGTAGGAAGAGAGTTTTGATAGTTGGAGGCACAGGCTATTTGGGACAGCATGTATTGCAAGGCTTTTCAGAGATTCAAGAAACCACTCCTTATGATCTGGCATTTACCCACCACTCAAGTCCTCCTCCCCAAGCTTTGCTCAATGCATTTCATAGTGCGATGCCTTTCTCTGTGGATTTGAAGTCTGGCAATGGATTTGAAGCCATTTCTCATCTGTTTGGTCCGGTCAGTTCTCACCCCATTAAGCAATTTCTTGTATATGTTGATTGTGATTAGTGATTTTATAATGTCGGTGCTATGATTTGGAGTAATGGGTTTTGTGGAAAGGTCAATTTTGTTTACTGGGCTTGAATTTTTTGAATGCCATTCTGCTCTGTTCACCTGTTGTTTGTACCTTAGCTGCAATGTTCTAGCTTAATTTAATGGGTTTTGTTTTGTTGTTGTATTAGATAATTAATAATTTACTATTCTTTGGTTCCAATTTTCGGAGTTGAGACGTGTGCATTAGTATGGTTCTGTAATGTGCTTAAGGGAACTTACAATCTCTTAACATGCTAAAACAGTCAAGTAAGCAACTGTTAAGTGCTGAGAGGTGTATTTAGTTGAATTCCCAATCTGATGTATGTACCTTAATTGCAATGATCTAGCTTGAATGGGTTTGTTTTCTTTTTATATGGATGATTGCTATCGTTTTGTTCAATTTTGAATTGAGATGTGTACAAATGCCATTAGTTGTTTAGGGGAAACCTACACTATCTTAAGTGCTAAAAGAACTTGCCTTTCAATAAGCTCTCTTGTCCTCTACTTTTCCGAGTGCTTGTATTTGGATTTGGCATAAATAATCGAAAAGTTAGCATTTGTATCTATTACTGCCAGTAGGCTAATTAATGTCCTCTCCTTTCCAATCTATAGCGATTCAAACCTCCTGCAGATTTTCATCAATTGTTGTACTGCATGTCTGCAATTTTTCACAAATGTGTTGGTTATTACTGGATCCGTGACTTGTGAGCCTCCCAATACTCATATTCACCCTTTGAATTCATCTTGCTCGAGAAATGACCAATGAGTTTTGAATTCATCTTGTTTGAGAAACTTACAGCGTGCAAAACAAATTCTTGATTCAATAAAACACTAGTATATTTTGATCAAGCCTATCCAAAATTCCCATATCAACAATGTTTGGATGGGAGTTCACTATTTTCAAACATTATAATACCTTTTATATTTTTATTTATATAATTATATGTTATGAAAATAAAAATAAAATTAAAAAAAAAAAAAAACCGCCTAGTCCCCTCCTAGGCCCCTACCCCGGCCTTCCGCCTGACTAGTGCCTAGCGTTTTTTAGAACCTTGGTAGACAATATGCAACATTTCCCTCCATAATGTATTGTGAGTGCCAAGATGGTTCTCTTCTCTCCCGAGTTGAGTTGCAAACTCAACTTGTTCTTGTTCTTCATGCTCTACTGTTGCTTCAGAAGAATCTGGAACTTCTTGTTCTTGTTTATCTTCAACTTGAATAGTAATAGTCTTTGGTTTCTCTTTTGAAGTGCTATCATTTTCTTTTTCTTGTACCTTTTCTTCTATAAATATTACATCTCTGCTGATTATCACCTTGTGGTCAGTGGGATCCCACAGGCGGTACCCCTTAACTCGATCAGCATACTCTAAGAAAATGCATTTTTTGGATTTTGGATCCAGTTTTGATGTTTCTTGGGAATTGTACATAATGTATACAAGACTTCCAAATGTATGTAAGCGAGAATAATCAGCTGGCTTACCAGTCCACATGTCCATTGGCGTCTTCAAATCAATTGCGGTTGATGGTGACCAGTTGATCACATAACAGGCGGTCTTCATTGCTTCTGCCCAAAATGACTTGGTCATCCCCGCAGTCCTCAACATCGCTCTTGTCCGTTCTAACAAGGTTATGTTCATCCGCTCTGCCACTCCATTTTGTTGTGGAGTGTATGACACTGATAACTGCCTCTTGATACCTTCTTGTTGACAGAAGTTATCAAATTCATTACTGGTATATTCTCATCCATTATCCGTCCTCAAACACTTGATCTTCTTTTTCTATTCAAGCTCCACACGCGCTTTGTATATTTTGAAAACTGGGAATACGTCTGTCTTCCTCTTGATTGGATGTACCCATCTCCTAGAGTAATCATTAATAAAAGACACAAAATATCGTGCACCTCCTAGGAATAGAACTGGTGCTTGCCAAACATCGGAATGGATCAGTTTTAAGATAGTTTTGCTTCTAGCATTAGAACTGCTGAACTTTAATCTGTGCTGCTTACTAGTAACACAATGCTCACAAAAGGGTAATGAGACCTTTTCGAGAATCTTCAAACCCCTTTCTAACATGTGGCCAAACTTATGGTGTCACGTCATAGTTGATTCTTCTAAAGAACTTACTGACACAATTAATAGACACTTCTCCTTCTTGTTGTGTTTCTCCTTTAATCATGTACAAATTTGCAGCTATATTTTCCGCTTTCATTACCACAAGCACGAATTTAACTATTTTCATGATCCCATGTTGACCATAGATTTTGTATCCACTACTATCTAATTGTCCCAAAGACAATAGATTTTTCTTCATGCCTTGCACATGTCGTACCTCCTGAATGGTGCAAATTTTACCATCATATATCTTCACTTTGATGGTACCAATACTAGCAATCTCATAGGGATAATCATCTCCCATGAGCGCATATCCTCCTGAGATAGGTTCATATTGGTTGAACCATTCTCTATAGGGGGTCATATGCCATGTTGCTCCTGAGTCCATAATCCAAATATCAGCAAATTTTCTCCTGCCTCCAGTAACTGTTGTTGCCTCGCTGTATAAAACTTCATCATCATCTGAGGTGCTTGCTACACAACCCTGAGCTCTTGACGACTCAGGACCTTTTCCTTTGGTTTCTTCGTTCTTCTTGAGATGCCAACACTCCCCTTTGTAGTGCCCTTTCTTGCCACAGTGATGACACTTGACATTCTTCTTACTTCTAGATTTTGGTCTACTCTGATTTTGACTCCCACTGGGGCCACGTTCCATTGATCTCCCTCTCGTTATCATCAAAGCTTCAGTCTGCTGTGACTCTCCCAATCTATCTTCTTTGCTCTTGCGCAGACTTTCTTCTTCAAGAACTGCAGCTGCAATATCATTGAAGACTATTTCTAAATTATTGGTTAAGTTGATGATAAGTTGATCATACGAAACATGTAGTCTTTGAAGTAGAATTTCAACATGTTCACCTGTCTCTATGTTATGCCCCATTACTGTGAGTTGTGAAAATAAGGTGTTGAGGGTGTTGATGTGGTCAATCATCGTAGTAGATTCCATCATCCGAATGGTGTAAAGTTTTCTCTTCAAGAAGATTTTGTTGTGTAGTGATTTGGCCTCGTACAATTTTGTGAGTGTGTCCCATATCTATGTTGTCGTCTACTTCTCTGCCACACTTGAAATACTTCATCGGATAGTGCTAGGTGCAGATTAGCAATAGCATTGCCATCCATCTCGTTCCACTTGCCATCGTCAGTGATCTCCTCATGCCTAACTCCAATTGCTGCCAAGCAGTTATCTTTTCTCAAAATTGCTTTTATTCTCATTTTCCACAATGAGAAATTGTTCCCATTGAACTTCTCTATTTCGTACTTCGTCGCCATCGTTGAAGATGCCTCCTTTCCACTAATTGGATCTAACTGTAGCACGAAAACCGGCTATAAACCCGGCGCTCTGATACCACTATTAGGATCGTTGTGGTATGGGGCACCCAATTACAACTGAAGTAGAAACTATGAAAACGAGTGACACACAAGCTGATAGGCAAATTTTAGAATGATTTGACTATGACAAAGGATACAACAATTTCTCTCCTGCAATAAGGGGATCACGTACAATTGACAATACCCTTTCTCTTATATCAGGAGGAAATACACTCTAACAAAGGAGAGACAATTGAGTTTTAGGAGAAATCTCTCTCTCTCTCTCTCTCACCAATATGGGATAACAACTCTATAACACAAGACCTCTATTTATACTAGATAGAGGCGGTTACAACTAGCTTCCTACAACTTAAGAAACTTAGCTAGATGAGTTGTAAATGCAATCTTTACAACTATCATATGTTGGAAAGTAAGCCACCATTTTTGACTTAATCAAGAACTTATGTATGAAGTAAGCCACTATTTTTGACTTAATCAAGAACTTAAGCATGAAGTAAGAGGCAAAAGTGGCTTTACGTGCACATGACATTGTCTTTCATTCCATGGAATCTCTGCGTGACTATCAGGCAATATCGAGGCAGTGATGAAAGCTGAGTCCCATTTTTTAATTTCAAATAAATAGAAAACATGGATTGGCCGGATTCTGAATATCAGAAGATTACGCTGGTGACTGAGTCTTGCTTGCCTCCAATTCCAGAATCGGGAGTTGTTGGTTGAAGGGAATCCTCTCTTCGCAATGGGAGGATCAATGTGGTAATGCTGTAATGTCTTTCATGAAAATAAGGAGAGACAACTTTACTTTGAAATCGGCAGCAGACATTCAAAACGGAAACAGAATTCACCCTGATCCTTACTGGCTCAGTGCTCCTCAGTAGCTCCGGGTTTGTAAACTTGGTCTTGCTGCCACCTATTCTGTTGTTCCAGGAATCTATAGTAAAGGAAAGGTGATTCAGGCTTAATTAGTCATACCAGATATGAACCTGCTGTGATTTACTTATGAGGAGCTAAAGCAAGCTACCAATGGATTAACGGAAGAACTTGATCGTGGAGCTTTTGCAATGTTTATAGTTTTTAGAACATGATGTTGTTGCTCAAAAGATTAAATTCAAAGCCCAATTCAGGCCAGTTGGCAGAATATATCAGAAATTTAATTCGGCTAATACGATTCTGCAATGGGAGCACAGAATGATTGTGTTTGAGTTTATAAGAGAGAGTTCTGGCCAAACTGGCAGCTGAGGAGTGAAATAGCCTTGGAGACTGCAAGAAGGCTCTTGTATTTGCAATTTTGCATGAGAAGTACGGCAGCTAAACAATGACTTGTAACATTAAGCGTCAAAACATTCTTCTGGATGACACTGCATTGCCGAGTTTGTTCAAATGTCACGAGTTCTGACTTTCTGCTTTACACATTGGTAAGGTGTGTTTCAGAAAGATGGGTCAACTGAGACATGAATTAAGATCTGTATCAAGCCAACTTCGAGTGAGATTTTGAGAGAAGCAGAAGCATTTTTAATCGTAAAACCATAGATTCGAAGCATCCGTACATGCCAAAAATTGGAGTCTATGTACTTTTTTTTTTTTGGTCTGAATTGGAGCGGTACACACCCTGCAATTAAGATAAGCTTATTGTGCTACTGCTGACAGAACTTGAGCAAAAGATAAATCAAACAGAATAGCAGGTTAATATGTTTCTGTCCAACAGGTGGAATAGATTCTCAAGAAACCGAAATCACCTAACTATTTAATGGTTAGAAACGTAGTTACAATATATGCACAAATACAACACTGCTGATTTAGTCAAATCATGACCACTAACAGTAGCAAAAGGCAACTGAGACCTAATGGCATTTTGCCAAGAACTTATTCAAACCAATGACAGGTAAAGTCAAGTCAAGTTCGAGATCTTAAGAAACATGAATCTCACATAGAATGAGATAACAGGAAGAAGGCCTGCTTGGAACCTGGTCCTGGGGCTCACAGCACTATGGTTGTCAAAGAGTAAGTGTTTCTGCACCTTTAGCATTTCTGGCCATTCCATCTTGCTCATCATACGGATTTTCTCTAAAATTAGAACTCGCTTCTTCATTCTCTGAACAACCAGGTCTTTCTGTTAGGAACTGTTCCCAGAAAACATCATTTACTCTAACTGGAACAGATGTATGCCCTTTACTGTGTTTTGTGGCCTCTTTTTGGGAACTTTTAGGCCTGTCTTCATCAGCCAGATTTTTCTGTGGAAGGGCTCTTATATCTGATTCTTTGTTAGTGGCATTCAAACCTGGGGATGGGGAGTTGCAAATGTCCTGACCTACTAGGGGTACCGTAGCTGAATGCGGGCTACTGATCACTTTCAAGGGAGAAGATGATAGTGTGAGATTTAAGTGACAGGTTATCTGGCCATCACTATCTTCATTAGAAGGCAAACCTGGCTGCAAGGAATGAAGTCCAGGGCTTCCAACATTTGGTGCTTTTCGTGACAACGAATCCATTTTGAATGCAAAAGATGTTCCAGTATCTGAAAGTTCTAGTGGTTCATTCGCAAATAAAAGGCCTTCTGTTCTCATCTGTGCACCTTTCAGTTCTTCCGATATTTTCCTACTTGAACTATCCCCATCTTCATTGGAACTCTGGGTGCTACGTGAAACCAGGTTCATGTCTGAAACAGCTGGAGATAATTCCAGTCTCAGCTTACTTGAAAAGTCTTGGTGGAAAAAATTTCCAAACTCCGATCTGGAGCTACTTTGGTTATCCACAAAACTATTGTCCACAACTGGCTTTGAGTTGTCCGCATCAGGCAGTCGCCTTTTCTTGTTATACGCTGAGAAATCCATAGATTCAATTTTTCGGGCTAGATGTTCAACAAAGGCAGGGTTCTGAACAGCTTTATCTAAGAATGTTAGTAAATTCTTCTGCCGCTGCTCCATACCATTTACCCGCTGTGTCAGGTCTTCCAACTGAAGCTTTTCAGCAGATCGCTGCTGCTGGAACCTCGAAATATTTGCCTCAAGTGCAGCTTTTTCGTTTGATAGCTTCTCTATTTCATCATCAAGAGCTGCTCTTTCCTGATCAACCATAGAACCCTGAGGATTACTGTGGCTATGAATGGGTTTTCTGCGATGAATATTCTTAAGAAGATGCTTTTGATCTTGTATAAATTCTTCATTAGCAAACTCCCATCTTTCAGGATCAATCTTTCGAAATCCCTGTGGCCAATAATCCAATGTGCTTGGTTAAAATGTACTAAGGAACACCACAAATAGAAACAAAAATAATTAGAGAGAATACCAAATTCTTTTGGAGCCTGTAGTGCCAGCATTTAAAAGAAGGTGAATGGGGGAAATAGGACAGCTAAGGAGGCACTTAAGGCGTGGCATATATATAAAAGACAGCTTAAGATATAAAAGTAAATGAACAACACAAGAATTCCTGATCTAAGATTTGCGTATCATTTCTCGGTTTCTTTTTTTTTGTGTGTGTGCGAGTGTGTGTCTGAATTTGCTTACCATTAAGCATTGGACAACCAGAGGAAGGCCCATACAAATTTACCTCAATGAAAAGTATATTGCATACAATAGTAAAATAGATTTGAGCAGGATATGCTCTAAGCTAGATTACTAAAATGATCAGATCTCTAAGCTACACATAAAAACCCAGACTGAAACTAAAGATTAAATTAAACATCAATTAAGGACAAAACCTTTGATGTCTTAACATATTTTACCAGTAACATATGTCAGACAAAGAAAAGGAACAAAGAAGAAAAAGAAAGTTATATCAACAAATCCTTGATGGCAAGACTGTCATATCAGCAAAACAATGTGAGCGCATATTATCCCCTTAAACATATCCTTTTGTGAGACTGCTAATAGTGGATCACTTGTATTGTATTGCATATATCTCTCAATTTTCAGTCTGCCCTTAGTTCAAGGTAATCTAGATCACAATAGCCTCGAACTTTTGCTGCTCCCATCCTTGTGCTATGACATATAGATATAAATTGCCTTGAAAACTGGTTTGCAAGTAGAGCTCATGCATAATCCCATAATATTCTACTTTTTTTAAGTGCTCATATACAACTCCATTATATTGTATCTTCTCAGTGTAGTTTATTTGAGACATGACAGCTCACCATGCTTCCATGCCCGGCACCGTATTCAAGCTAAACCAGTAGCACAATGGTAGCCGTTTCATTCCAAGAGGCGGCTTTCACTCGCCTATGACCTACCAGTCACTAATGACTTGGTATCCCCATACATAATACTTGATCCATCATCATCTTACTTAGAAGTCACCTATCCTTGAACTCTAACCCAATCACGCACTGGTACCAAAACTGATGTGGACTGTGGGTAACCAACTTGCAAGGGAAGGAGAAGGTTTTGCTACACCAAAAGTATTTTTCCAGCATGCAAGGATTTGAGGCATGTCAGCTTTCCATCTCCTTTTCTTACTTGGAAACCTCAGAAGCCAAGCCAAAGCACGTTCAACAGCTCCAAATCCCATTTGTATCACTAAACATGTAGTAAAAGATATCCGAGACAATTCCTAAAATGCTGGCGCTTAGAAAACCAGGAAACGAAAGCTAGCAAAGGACACAACTAAGGCTCATCTAAGTAGATACAAGGACTCAGTTAGTGCATCATAAGTCTAAAAAGATGTATTAATTAAACCATACCGTAAGTCATCAAAAATGTAGTGTCTCATCGTTTCACCTAAGATCACATACTTCATCATCTATATCGAATTTCCATTTTCGATTACAATACCGGTTCGATCCTAGTAAAATGCAATCAGCTAGCTATAGACAGAACCAGTACAACACTACAATTCTGCAGGTTAATTAATCATTAATTACATCCAAACAAATGGGAAGCGAAATGTACATGAGCTATGATTCAAAAAAAAAAAAAAATCTGGTAATTCGATTAGATCAAAATCTGAAGAGGAAGGACTTACGTAGGTATTGAGCTGACGGATGAAGCTAGAGAAGTTGTTGTGCTTGAAATAGGTGGGGAGCAGAATCCGAGCGAATTCTGGAGGGTTCCAGACGACGAAGCTCTTCTTGTTGGAGCTCCACGACACGATCTCGTCCGTCGCCGAGTCGTCCACCATGTCGTACGTCTTCAGTAAGAAGGGCGCCGGACCGCCGCCTCCGCCAGCAGCAGAGGTTCCGTCCATTTTGCAAAGACGAGTCGGGTCGGGGGATTCGGCGGGTCGGACTTGGATTGGGATCCGAATGGGTGTAACGGCGGAGAGAGATGGAGGAAGTGGGGATCGGAAGGTGTAGAGAGAGAGGAGAGAATGGAATAGAAGAGTTTCGAAGCTTTTTGCCCGGCAGCCAGCCAGAGTTGACTTGAATTACCTGCTTTCAAAACGAGCGGTTTTCATTTGTCCGATTCCACGTCATCATTCAAATTCGGTTTGGGGAAGCAGTAGGTGGATTCATTTATGAGACATCTTGCGTGGGGCAACCGCTTTGCCAAGTGGTGGGGCAGAACAATCATCGTTCAGCAGAGGGGTATTTTGGATATTACATATCAGGGAGTAGGGGCAGTTTCAGAAAAAAAAGAAATTTCTCTTTTTTCTGATTGGTTGGCCCTAAAGCCACATGGTGGGGAAACTCTCTCCTAAGAATTTCTCTTCATTTATAAGTTTTTTGGGAAAAAGTTTCGCTTCTGGATGTCAGGAAGTTTCAAAGCAGTATCCGAAGTAGCTTTTGAATTCACGAAAATAAATATTTTTAGAGGAAAAACTTTAAATTTACTAACCTCGTTGATAATATTTCAGTAGTCTAAAAAATGATCTCTCTCTAGTAGGTGTCTATTAGGGTTTCATTGCGGCTGCTCGGTACTTTGGCTCCGGGGTGGTGTTTTTGGCACTAAGTCGGCGTTTGATGAGGGTGGTGGGAATGGTTTCGTTTGCGGCTACCACTAAGCAAGGTTAGTTTTCAACCATTTTGTGGTTGGGTCTTTAGGGATGGTCATAGCACCGACTAAAGTCGGAATTGACGGCAAGGCGATGGATGATTCGGGCCTGGATGGCTGGGGATGGTGGATTGGCCACCATCGCGGTGGTTACAAAGGCTGTTGATGGGCCCACTTAACGAGCGTACAAACCCTTGCTCGTGCGGTGACTATAGGCGACTCCACAGGAATGATAACGATTCCATAGGGGATGAGCGCACGTCCGTACACGTGGACGGGTGTGATGTCTCCAGGTCGAGTAGATTTGACAGCTGGTCTGGACCCAACCATCCTCAGCACCTATATAAGCGCTAATGATGGCATCTTTCTGTGTCCGTAGATTCCGGTGAAAGCAGAACTCAGCAAGTAGGAGTATCGAGGATTCCATCAGCCCCGAATGCCCTCAACGGATCATTCCTAAACAGAGGCTTGTTTTCCATAGAGGCAGAGTTGGTGCAAGGTTTTTTGCGTCTTCCTATTGAGTATGCAGACAAATTTTATGGCTTTGGTGAGGGCGGCTTGTCGGGGTTTGCTTCTGGGAGTTTAGCAGGAAGCATAGTGGCTGGGGGGTGGTGCTAGGATTTCGTTGCTGGCTGTGTTTGAGTTGATGGAGGATTCAGGCTTGGTTTCCAAGCCGAGGTGGTGGCGCTTGAGTCTGGATGGTCAATGCTGGGGCTCGATGCCTATGTTGGTAGCAAGCTTTGGCCATTTGGTTGCCACAGGCGACGACATGGTGGAGTATGTAGAGCTAGGGTTTTTGCTGATATTGGGCTTAGGGTTTTCTCCACAAGAGTTTGGGCTTAGGGTTTCTGGGCCTAAGGCTTTGTCCAAGTGTTGGGCCTTTTCTATTTTGGGTTTGGTCTACATTTTACTTTAACTTCGGGATACCCCATATGCGTAAGGTTGTCCTAGGTTTCTACGAATAAGTTAGGGCGGATTTTGATCCATAACTCTAACATTTTCTTGGTTACTGGAGCTTCATCCGAGGGTAGCTACATTTAAGTTGCTTTAGGGTAGCCTCCCATGGTGGTTTGGCTGACGACAACGGCAGCGGAGGCTGTGATGTGTCAGCAATGGTGGTGCCTGCTAGGGCTTCTCAAAGTTGGGGCTATTAGGCTCCAAAGTGGATATTGGACATCATGTGGGCTTGGTTGTTTTAGGCTCATAGGATTCTTAGGTTTTTATTTTTCATTTTAGCTTTGGGTCTCCGTCCTTTCTTATGAAAGGATGATGGGCCTATTTTTTTTTTTGAATGAGGAGATCGACAAGGAAAATAGATACCTTGTTGTCCTTTAATCATCTTCGAAGGTCTAGTTTTCCATGTTCTTGGCTTAATTCTAAAAAGTGGGTGTGTTAGAGGTGTGCTATGTAGTATACTCTATTTAGGGGTGTGCTATGTGTTTGGACCCAAAATGAGCATTTTGGCCTGACAAGGCGTGTGTTGGAGAAATTGAGCCAATGTCAGTAGCTCAAGCTATATATTGTCGACAAGTTCGAAATATATATATTTAGAGGCTAAATAAAGCCTACTATGGAAGCATGAAAAGTCAAGTTTAACACATTTTCCTACTTCGACTAGGAGAAACCGAGCTAAACAAGGAAGGAGGGGCGGAAGACTAATCAAATGAAATCCAAATGAGCTAAAACTGTCCAGATTAATTCTAGACATCCCAAAGATCATTTCTTATGAAGAGTTCCAGAGCTAGTTATGAGTGGAAGGCCTTCAAACAATCAGTCCAATTTTCTGCAGAAGCAAAACTGGAAAACTGGACCTGTAAGGAGTCCAGAAGCATTTCCAGACCAACCACATGGAATAAAGCTCTGAAAATTTGTCACAATGATCTACACTCATTTTGGATCATTTGATATGCAGAAGTCGAAGGCCCATTTTGAGTTCTTGGTGGAGATATAGCTGCAGAAAAATTGGAGCAGTAAGTGCTTAAACCTAACATTCCATTGGTGTTTAAGTGCTTAAACCTAACATTCCATTAGTGTTTTAAGTGCTTAAACCTAACATTCCATTAGTGTTTTAAGTGCTCAAACCTAACCCATCATGATTTGTTTAAGGCCAACCACTATGGCTTGGTAGCCTACATATAGAGGCTAAAACAACAATCAAAAACAGACATTCACAACCTCAAAACATCTCTAAGATGATCTAAGTTCTCTCTATAGCAACCTCTCTAAGAGCAACTCCTCTCCTTCTCTTTCTCTTACCAGTGATCACACTCCTAGTCCTAGTCTTCTCAGAAGCCGACTTTCAGTGCCACCAAACCCTCTGTCAACGTACTTCGGTCCTAGTCTCCTCGGGAGCCGACGGTAGTGCCGCGACCACAACGGTTACAGAACTAGCCAAGCAAGGGTAACGCCCTAGCAACCCAGCCAGGCTAAAGTCACGATTTAGCAAGATCTCAATACTTCCCGGTGATTTCGCTCTGCTCAATCTGCAATATTGAGTATCGACTTGTGAACAAGAAGAAACTTCAGCAAAGTCCTCACCAAGAGGCACAAAGAATCCCGCGACGAGGTTGGTGTTCTCCTCATCTACAATCGCTCGACATAAGTCAGGTCAAGGGACACCCCTGACGACCGCACCCGAACGGAGCTGGCACGCCCTAGCAAGAAAAGAGACTGTTGACCAGCTGCAATAAAACTGGAGCCAAACATTTTTGGTGCGTGACGCCTCCCAATGACAGTGACTGCTATAGCGAAACCTCCTCTAGCAAGCTTCTCATAAAGGCAACGCCTCACAATGACAGTGACCGCTACGCAGCATTGTAGTCAAGTATTTCTCCTCTGGGAAAAAGTAAAGGGACATGTCAACAACGTCTACGACGGCCCTGATAAGGCGATTGACCCCCGACGCTTGGGTATCAATGATTAGCCTCACTATCTAATACCCACTGCGATACGCCACTCCCCTCATCAAACAATTATCCGGTCAAATGGAATCTACTAAAATTGGTGGTGAAACAGAAAAAGGTAGAAAAAAGGCTAGCAAGAGATCTAAGAGAAAAGAAAATCCAAGGAATAAGATGAAGTGGTATTGATTTCTCTAGGTGTACAATATTGTTGTTTTTCCTTACCCTTGAGAGTTGACATGTGTATCTTCTATGAAAAAGTCTTTTGTGACTGATGAGAGCTGATCTTGACCTTGGCTTTGTTGTTGACTTTGGCTAAGAAGGCTCAAATTCAGAGTAGTCCACCAGTCCACCTTATCATCCTCCTCAAATTAATGGTTCCGGACCAATCATCAGGTTGCACTACATAGTGACTATTTGCAAAGCTACTTATTTGAACCAGTAGGGACTAGTGGCAGCGACTGCATTAGGGCCATGAGCTGATACACCTGTCTATATTCCATTTTAGGCTTATCTAGAGGAATAGAAAGTAGATTCAAAGTGTAGTCGCCATAAATGTTGAGACTTTGTTGATTGATGTTACTAGTAGCATAACCATCGATTGCAGGCATACGACTTGAGCTTGTAGGCATGGAATTTGATGATGGAAAACACTCCATTTGTGCAATAGAACTAACAGCAGGTGCAGTGGTGAACTATGTGACTGAGGTAGGGGCAGGTGCAAACTTTAACAGATCATTATACTCAAAACTGTTGGATTGTTTCTTGCACTTGTCGCCATTGAAAGTTCTATTATTTAAGTGGTTGTAGCCATCATCAGAGTAGCCTTGACTAGATTCATCATTCAATTAAGAAAAAACTCCATGTAGGGCGTGTCATTGTCACCATTTTGCCACATAAAAGTACCACCACTTTCAGGAAGCTGTTACATTTTTTCTATGAAAATCCATTTGACTGATGTAGAAAACCACCATTTGGTTGTGTAAAATTTCCATTTTACAGTGAAAAAAAAAAAAGTTTGGCTCTAGTTTTATTGCAGCTGGTCAACAGTCTCTTTTCTTACGCGGGCATGCTAGCACCGTTCGGGTGCGGTCGTCGGGGGTGTCCCTTGACCTGAATTCTGTCGAGCGATTGTAGACGAGGAGAGCACCAACCTCGTCGCGGGATTCTTTGTGCCTCGTGGTGAGGACTTTGCTGAAGTTTCTTCTTGTTCACAAGTCGATACTTAATATTGCAGATTGAGCAGAGCTTAATCACCGGAAAGTAATGAGATCTTGCTAAAGCGTGACTTTAGCTTGGCTGGGTTGCTAGGGCGTTACCCTTGCTTGGCTGGTTCTGTAACCGTTGTGGTCGCGGCACTACCGTCGGCTCTCGAGGAGACTAGGACTGAAGTACGTCGACAGAGGGTTTGGTGGCACTGAAAGTCGGCTTCTGAGAAGACTAGGACTAGGAGTGTGATCACCGGTAAGAGAAAGA